>SJYX01009250.1:74070-90401 GCA_006410675.1 Oreotragus oreotragus | reverse complement strand
TGGTCATGTATGGATGTGAGAGTTGGACTGTGAAGAAAGCTGAGCGCCGAAGAATTGATGCTTTTGAACTGTGGTGTTGGAGAAGACTCTTGAGAGTCCCTTGGACTGCACGGAGATCCAACCAGTCCATTCTGAAGGAGATCAGCCCTGGGATTTCTTTCGAAGGAATGATGCTAAAGCTGAAACTCCAGTACTTGGCCACCTCATGCGAAGAGTTGACTCATTGGAAAAGACTCTGATGCTGGGAGGGATTGGGGGCAGGAGGAGAAAGGGACGACCGAGGATGAGATGGCTGGATGGCATCACGGACTCGATGGACATGAGTCTGAGTGAACTCCGGGAGATGGTGATGGACAGGGAGGCCTGGCGTGCTGCGATTCATGGGGTCGCAAAGAGCCGGACACGACTGAGCGACTGAACTGAACTGAACTGAAGGAGGAAATCAGATGTGATTAAATGAACATCAACAAGAGAAAGTAGGGCTAGACCTGGTAGGTTTAACAGTGGCTGGGATTTTTAAGACTTATGAAGAGTGTTTCCTACACTGGGCTTCTAATATGTTTAAAGACAAATGTTTATCTTCCATCCGTCTTATCTGAAATTTTTGTCTTCACGCAATTCTTTAGCAGCTACCTCCCATTAACATTTCTGGAGACAAAGCCAGCAATAACACATTTTGACAAGGAATAGTTAGAAAGCCATAGTCAGCATAAAAGCTGAAGTCAGCTATATTTTACTTATCAAATCAATGAGGCTTTGCTTTAATCCCTTCAGCTGCAGGTCACAGGGTTACCTTGGCAGGACAAATTTAACTGGAGCTCAGATTATTTTCTTCCTGAAAAACAAGTGTATTATGAATGGTATCTCTTAGTGACATGAATGATCCTCACATTTATCAAAGAGAAAAATATTCAGAAGATAATGGAACACCTGTATTTGGGGACTGGTTGAGGGAAAAAGCCTGAAGCCTGAAACTGATGTTTAGGGAGGTGAAGTTGACCTGAAGGGCACATTGATGTGAATGATGAGGGAAGAGCCTAGTTTCAGCCTCTAAGTAGCGGTGAGATGGAGAGGGAGGTCTCAGAGAACTTTGAAAAATTAAAACTGAGTCGGAGGCTGTCAAGGGAAGCATTACCTACTTGGCAGTTTTTTCAGGCTGTCCTATCCAAGATGCTATAGAAACAAAATAAATAAACCTTTTTCTGATAATTAATATAACTCAAATTATAAATATACTAATTACCCAGTTCATATGTAGAACTTGATTACTTTTAAGCCTTGATTTGTGGTTATTAAGTAGATTGCTGACCTATTTCTCTGATCAAAATCATTTCCTTTGGAAGACTTGAGTATATTATGGTGAATACACCAGTAATCTGGAAAGTATGTGTATGTATATATATCAGTGCTATTTGAACTGTGAGAATGTATAAAATAATTGCTCTGTATGAAAACAATTATAATTTCTACTTAATATTTCATGCTTATAAATTACATTTGTTAAATCATTTAATAGTTTTAGTGTATGAAAGCTAGTAGTATTTTTAATAGTATTTGTTATACAAATTCTTTTGTAAAGAAGCAGTTTTGCTTAGCATTCATGAAGTTTAATGTGCCCTATATCTAAAGTAACTATTCCCTTCTTATAAAAGAAGATAAAAACCACAAAGTAGTGTTGGTGATGACTAAACTAGTTCAGGTGCTCTGGAAAGCAGAATCTATGATGAAATTGGACAGGCAGGAGATTCACTGGGAGATAAGCCCATACAGGATACAAGCATGTGAGCAGGAACAGGTGGGCAGAGACTCTGAGACAGATGACTGGGGGCTGTGAAGGGAGAGAGGAAGGAGGCGGAATGGGATGGAAGAGGCTTAGACTGAATAAGCGCCTGAAGAGTCTTGGCCAGACCATCAGGAGGCCCCAGAGGGAACGCTGCCCTGCGGAGGGTTAACCTGCTGAGCAGGAATGGCCCTGCCCGTCACCGGGAGCAGCTTGAGAAGGGTGAGGCCTGGGCCCGGGTATGAGTTGGATTTTGAAGGCTCTGGAGCTGGCGGCTGTGAGGTAATTGTACTCCTTATGGTGGGTTCTCTTTCCAGGGAGGTCTCAGAAGCCCAAACCAGTGACTGCCTTAATCGTTCAGTGTTCTAAATAATTCTGCCAAACACCCATCTTCAGAAATGACTTTCTAAATATGTATTCATGTAAATATTACTGGTACTTGCAGATTGTTAAAAATGCACTGGAGCCAGGTGACATTCAGAATAACCAGTATGCAATAACTCTTTCTCTGTAGACCTAGGGGCTAATCTTATTTTATTTGAAGATTTCAAATATGTAAAAATGTTAGATTGTTTAAACTTCTGACCAGTTGAGGTACACATTTCTTCCGATGTTTTTCTATTTAGACTTATTGTTGCCAGGTTTTCTTGCAGGATGTCAGTGTTGTTCATATGGATTAGAAAGAGTTTTTTTTTCTGAGTTGTAATCTTTTGTATTTGTTCTTTATTTCTCTTTAATGTGTCTTTTGCTTTTTCATTTATGTTTGCTTTTTGTGTGGAGGTTTAAAGGATTTTTTTTTTTTTTTTTGGTGTGTGGTTAGGTCTTTCTCTCTTTTCCTCTGTGACTTGGATCCTCCATCCCTGGATGAAAAAAACTGGTTAAGTACTTGGAATAAAATCAAGCTAGAGTCTCAAATTAAACCACATGCCCAAATTAATTCCAGCTGGAATAAGGAATTAACTGTGAAAGGAACCACACAATTCTGTTTGCTGTAAACAGAAGTTTGTTGGTCTGCATCAGTGTCTGGTTTGTTGCTGCTGAAGGCAACCCTGCAGCTCATGGTGGGAAGACAATTTGAAGTCTGCAGGTCCTTCTTTGACTAGGTTCCAATGCCTGACCTGAGGGATCTGCTTGTCAGAAGAGCTCCTGTTGCGTGGTTCTGGGTTGGTGCTGAAGGAAATTGTTTCTGGACATTTTGAAGCAGCCTCTCACCCTTGTTTTACTAGAAGAGGTAGACAAATTTTTGTGATTTCCAAAATACAGTCATCTTGAGGTTATCTTTGACTCCACTCCCCCTTTTCATGTCCAGGAGGCCACACGGCCCCTGGGTGTGTTGCGTTACTAGGCAGTGCCCTGAAGTCCCAGTACTGACCCCCTCAGGACCCCTATTAAAGGCAAAACTATTTCCTCCAGGAGTCCTGGCTTGATGCAGGCTTCTCAGGTTTGACTCTCCACCTTTGTCTGCAAGGGTTGCAGGTGTGGCTGCATCCAAGGGACCAGCTCCTGTCTCCTTTCTGTTACCACCTTCTGGCACCAGACCTGGACTTTAGTTTCCAAGTGACCATGAGATAAGCAATCATCATGCTTGTGGTGGTCAGCCCAGTGTCTGTCTGAACTATTGCCTAGGAGCTTTTTAGAATACCTGGTCTTCCATACTGCTTGAAATGGGAGTGCTTACCCATGTCCTTTCGATTGTAAACTATTATGCTGAGCATGCTTCTGTGATCAGCAAATAAAAGGACCTCTAGCTGCCTTGATCGGAGAAGGCAATGGCATCCCACTCCAGTACTTTTGCCTGGAAAATCCCATGGATGGAGGACCTGGTAGGCTGCAGTCCATGGGGTCGCTGAGAGTTGGACACGACTCAGTGACTTCACTTTTACTTTTCACTTTCATGCATTGGAGAAGGAAATGGCAACCCACTGCAGTGTTCTTGCCTGGAGAATCCCAGGGATGGCGGAGCCTGGTGGGCTGCCATCTATGGGGTTGCACAGAGTCGGACACGACTGAAGCGACTTAGCAGCAGCAGCAGCAACTGCCTTGATTCATCATATTCATATTTGTAATAAGTAAAAAAATACTCCCTCTTTTTCTTATAACAGTTTTTCCTGGCACACACAGGGTCTACAAAAACCCTGTTTAGTTTCAGAAGTGATTCAGGATTATTTGGATGAATTTGGATTTTTCCCTTTTGAGATATGTGAAATGAAACCCAGCTTCTAACTCTGAGCTTCTTTAATTTCTTGACAAGTTAATATTTGTTAGAAGTTTGGTTCTTCTTTCTATTAAATATGTAAACAACAGATATTTGTGTTCTTTCTCTTCTGTGTAGTGATAATGCTGAATTATAGTATCAAACTGTATAATAAGTGATATATATATAAACATGAGCAGAAAAGCCGTGATGACAGCTGGCCTGATAGATTTTGTATTTGTGTTGTGTGTGTGTCTCACAAGTACTCTATCACTGGATCAGTACTGTGGTCACGTTGAGCCCTTTGGGCAATGGCAGGGGAAAGAGGCTGACTGGTATCTACACAACAGGTTATCTTGTCTTCTTGAGTATTAAAGCCCTCCCCTGCGGAGATAACCCTTTGATGAGCATTCGTGTGGACGCAGATATCTTTAAGTTTTCAGAGACATACTTCTTCCCTCCTCCTCACTAGTTTTCTCATCATATCCTTCCAAATTCCTCACCATCCAGCCAAGCCATTGGTTGCAGCCCGTGAAGCAGTATAAACTCGTATCTCTGGCCATTTCTCCTTTCAAGCAAAATGAAAAGAGGCAGTACTTGCAATTCTGTCCATTGGCAGGATTTCCCTTCACCAGTTAGATGCCCCAGAAAAGGGCTGGAGGGGTACAGCCCTCCACTCTTGGGTAGTGCCCGCATATCAAAATAGCCTGGGCTCTGTCTTAGTCAGAGGGTTGAATGGAATAGCCCCTGAGGTCAGAGGTGTGGGCTAGGAAAGAGGAGGTAACGAATCAGGAATGGGGCGGGGTGGAGTGGGGAGCATGGGCACTTGGGGTTGGTTTGACCCTATATATATCACTGCTGCATATGCCCCACTTCACTGTGTGGAGGGTCAGACCCCAGTTCATGATGGATGGCTCAGGTCGTGTGGGAATTTGGTGGCTCATAATTAATTGTCTAGTGTCTGTTGTGGCCCAGCAGCAGCCAAGAGCTGTTTCTCTAAAGGAGAGTAATTATCCGCAGATGGCAGCAGAACTTTGCTCCCAAATCCTGAGCTTCTGTGTTGTGAGTCCCCTGCAGGGCCCTTCTGAAGGCTCCAGCCTCTGGCTTTGCCACTTACACTTTAGGCCCCCTGGATCTGCAGAGTCATGAGACCCAGGAGAGGCCAGCTCTTACAGCAGCCTGAATCTATTGCGGAGGCCTCTCTAGTCTGGGTCCCACTCAAAAGTGGCATCTCTTTGAATCATTTGGTGAATGGAGTAGCACAGCCAAGTGAGGAGTATGCTGCCTCCAACATCCAAATGCGTCTGTAGACACTGTGACTCTCTTATGGTAGTACTGTGCTTAGTTGCTCAGTCGTGCCCAACTCTGCATCTCCATGGACGGTAGCCCGCCAGGCTTTTCTGTCCATGGGGATTCTCCAGGCAAGGATACTGGAGTGGGTGGTCATGCCCTCCTCCAGGGGATCTTCCTAACCCAGGAATCGAACCCAGGTCTTCCACACTGCAGGCGGATTCTTTACTGACTTAGTTACCAGGGAAACCCAAGAATACTAGAGTGGGTGGCTTATCCCTTCTCTGGGGGGTCTTCCAAACTCAGGAATCGAACGAGGGTCTCCTGCATTGCTGGTGGAGTCTTTATCAGCTGAGCTACCAGGGAAGCCTCCCCTAACCTTTTTCTAGCAGTAGGAGGGGTCAGTTCAGTTCAGTCACTCGGTTGTATCGGACTCTTTGCGACCCCAGGGACTGCAGAACGGCGGGCTTCTCTGTCCATCACCAACTCCCGGAGCTTGCTCAAACTCATGTCCATTGAGTCGGTGATGCCATCCAGCCATCTCATCCTCTAGTATCCCCTTCTCTTCCTGCCTTCAGTCTTTCCCAATATCAGGATATTTTCCAGTGAGTCAGTTCTTTGCATCAGGTGGCCAAACAAAGTATTGGAGCTTCAGCTTCAGCATCAGTCCTTCCAATGAATATTCAGGACTGGTTTCCTTTACAATTGACTAGCTTGATCTTGTAGTCCAAGGGACTCTCAAGAGTAGTCTTCAACACCACAGTTCAAAAGCATCAGTTCTTCAGCACTCAGCTTTCTTTATAGTCCAACTCTCACATCCATACATGACTACTGGCAAAACCATAGCTTTGACTAGATGAACGTTTGTTGGCAAAGTAATGTTCTGCTTTTTAATATGCATGGTAATGGTTTTTGTGTGGTCACAGATGCTGTGAAGAGGCTAATAAAAACGTAACAGTGACAATCACAAAAGCAAAAACAAATACATTGCTGTAAGGAGAATAATCAATCATTATTGGCTTTTGTTTAATAACAAGCCTGAAAATTCCACTTTTTATTTTAACAATAATAAAAAAGCCTCACTTATATACATTTTCATTTTTTTACTTGTGGATCAAAGGTTTGAGAAGAAATAAAGCTCATTTATTAGAATTAAAGAATCTTCCTGCAGTGCCGGAGACCTGGGTAAGATCCCTAGGTTGGGAAGATCCCCTAGAGGAGGGCATGGCAACCACTCCAGTATTTTGCCTGGTGAATCCCATGGAAAGGGGAGCCTGGCAGGAAGTACCTGGGGTCACATGGACTTCGGACATGACTGAGTGACTAAGCACAGAGCCCAGAGAGAAAATTAATTTAAAAAATGATTTTATTTTCGCATTTTTTTAACCTTTTTATTACCTATGGAATGGAGATATGGGAAAAACCAAGATAAATTTAGAAAAAAGGTAATTCCATTAAAAATATGAATAGACACTTAAATAGTGATATTAATGAATTCTTTTCAGTTTCTTAGATGTTTCAATGACAAATTATATCATACATATTATTTGCAGAATCCCACCCCCTTCCCCAATCAGGGTGTACACAGATAGGAGGAGATAGAAAGGCAAGAGTTACCATTTTTAAAAACTACTTTTAATTTTTGGTGTTACTTCACTAAAAGTCTTGTATCAGTGGAAGTATCTCATGCGTGGGTGCAGTGTTGAAGAAATATAAACATGACTCCTTCTCCATGGAGTTTAGGTCCAGTGAGTAGGTGAGTATTGACCAGCCAATCACATAGGTGGATGTTAAATTTACATTTCAGTGAATCCTACAGAGAATAATCTATGCCATTGCCTGAGGATCTGAGGATGAGGATGCAGGACACGGAGGACAGGCAGGTCTTGCCCAAGAAAGTATTGTTTATGGAACTGAAATTTGAAGAGTGGGCAGGAAAGTATTAGGCAGAAGAGCTGGAGAGCCTGGTGGAGCTGGAAGGAACAGGCCTCTGGGGCTGGAGAGAGAGAGAGCTGGGCCCTGGTAAGGACTTTGACCATGTTATAAAAGCCACCAAGATGGTTTACGTATGGAGTCCCTTGGAGGGAGGGGGAAAGACTGGGAGTGGGAGGTAAGTTAGCAGGAGCTCCCTAAAGCTGCGTCTTGTTAGGAAAAATAAGTAGTTTGAAATTCAGCAGGGAAAATCCAAATGTGTTCCAAAGTAGATTTCCAAGCAGCGAACCCCTCTCAAGATACATAGTTTTAATAATTTGTATCTGAGTTTTATTTTTTTTGCTGCACTTTGCAGGATGTGGGATCTTAGTTCCCTGATTAGGGATTGAACCTGTACCCTCTGCATTGGAAGCACAACGTCTTAGCCACTGGACTGCCAGGGAAGTCCCTGGATCTGAAATTTTTATTGAGGTTATCGTTGCTTTACACGTCATCGTGAGGACTAATATAGAGAGATTTGTGGGGCATTTACTCCACTTCCCTCAATGGCAGCCGTTTGCTAGCCTGGAATATAATATCATAACCAGGATATTGACATTGAGATGACCTGTTTCTTTAGGTTTCTCTGTAGTTCGTTGTGTGTGTGTGTAGTCCAGTAGGACTCTTTCAGGCGTGTCACGTGTGTAGGTGTGTATATCCACCTCCACGGCCAACACGTTTTGGATGAGAGAAAGAGTTAATCCTCTCATTTGGAATAGTGGATAGCAAATTATATGTGAAGTGGTCAAAGAGAAAATATAACCAATTGATTTTACTTCTCTCCGTTAACCGGTTGTTTCCCGGGTCTTTGAGAGGCGGTGGTGTGGGCCGTAAGCATTCTATGGGGCGGCCGGGTGGAGACGCGGTCTCTGGGCCGGGGCGCCTGGGCTCAGACCCTAGCCCTGGCCCTGCGCTTCAGCTGGCCCTGTGCTTCAGAAGGGCTCCTTGGCCTCTCTCTAACCCGGCTTCCTCACGTGTGAAGGGGGGGTGATGACCTATTAGGTGAGGGCCTATTTCCAGGGTTGTCCTGAGGATTAAGTAGCACCTTGTGTAAGTGACTGTCTTCTGCAAGTGGAAATTCCAGAACCAGGTCTGACACTGACCTTCACTCTTTGTAAAGCAAAGGATTCTCCTGCACATGGTCTGTGGTAACTGTTTTCTGTATTTAACTTTTGGTGTGAATTGGACTGTGTTACTCCAAGTTTGTTTCCCAGGGATGTGTTGGCCCTGATAAAATATTTCAATTTCAGAGCCATGATGAAAGCTTTAAAGATAACCTCTTTAACTTTTGAATTTTTCATGTAAGTTATTATGGATTAGACTTTTAGATCATTTCGATTTCCTGAGACATCTTGGTGATTTATAAAGAGCTGGTACCACGTATCTGATACAGGGCAGTCAGAATGATGGTTGGAGAAGAAGTCTGAGTTCTTTGTGACAGGAAAATGGAGATGAGATTGTTAAAAGAGTTATTTAAGAAATATTTACATCCACCATGAATTTAATAATGAATATCTTTTCCTGACTTTTACTGTGTGAGATGTTTAGTCTTTGTTCAGGCAGGTGAATGATATTTTTTTTCATTGAAAATTCTACAGTTGGTTTTTCTTCTCTTGCTGTGGGACATGGGCAAGTTCAGACTGAGGGCAGCTGACCTCTGCCTGAGGAGGTTTACTTGCAGCAATCAGCTATTGGAGGCTGTCCTTGTCCAGGGAGGAACATGAAAAATGAATTATATGTATTTAAAAAAAAAAAATTTTCTTTTCTTCCTTGTGAAAGTAAGGTGGAACATTGCCTTCTCTCCCAAATCCCCTGGAGAATTATGAAGTTCCTATTTACATGGTGTCGGTTTTCTCAAAGCAAGAAGACAAAAGAGATTCTCACATTCATTTGGCAAAGATTTATTTATTGAAGCACCTCTAGCTTCCAGACTTATTCTAGGTTCTGGAGATAACAGTGGGCCAAAGTCCCTTCCTTCAGGGAGCCATTCTACTGGGTGAGAAGGATGCTAAGGGAGCAAATAAGGGGCAACATATCTTGACAAATGCTGTAAGTAGTTAGAACAAGATGAGTGACAGGTATTGCCCTGTCAGATGAGGCGGGCAGGGGATGCCTCTCGGAGGAGGTGCGTTGGTCAGAGACCTGAATGGTAAGGAGTCGGGTGCCTCGGCTGTGCTGTGGGACCAGACATCCAGGCCGAAGAGACAGCAAGTGCAGACACTCTGAGGGAAGAGCCCGCTTGCTGCGCCTGTGGCAGAACCAGGAGCTGGAGGAAGATTGAACAGTAAGTGGGGTTGAGTCTGGAGAGATTACCAAGGGCTAGCTGAGGCACGGCTTCATAGATCACAGCAAGGAGTTTGCATTCTACCGTGAGTGTGAGCGAGTGTGAATGGAGGCTTTTGAGACCAGTGAATAATATGATCCTCTTTATCTTTTAAAAGGATCCCCTGCACTGTGTGGAGGGGTGGTCTGTCTGGTGGTGGTGGGGATGGTGATAGGGCAGGAGCGCCAGCATGGAGAGCTCTTAGGAGGCTGTTACTAACACAAAGATGCGGAGAGAGATGCGGGAGGCTCAGCCCACACTCTCAGTGCAGGTGGAGGTAGAGAGAACTGAGACTCAGAAACAATGCTGACTGTAGGCAAGGCAATAAGATTTGCTGACGGATTGGATGTGGGTAGTGCCAGAGTAACCCTCTCCAAGGATTTTGGCTTGAGTGTGTGTGTGCATGCTCAGTTGATCAGTCATGTCCAACTCTTTGCTACCCCATGGACTGTAGTTTTCCAGACTCCTCTGTCCATGGACTTTTCCAGGCAAGAATACTGGAGTGGGTTGCCATTTCCTATTCTATTTGGCCTGAGTAAGTCGATGGATCAAGGTGCAGGTGCTAAATTATGGAGCCTGGGAGAAATAAGTTTGGGAGAATAATCAGGAGTTGATCCAGGGTCATGTTAAATGTGAGATACCTGGTGGCTCAGAGGTTAAAGCATCTGCCTGCAATGCGGGAGACCTGGGTTCGATCCCTGGGTCGGGAAGATCCCCTGGAGAAGGAAATGGCAACCCACTTCAGAATTTTGTCTAGGAAACCCCATGGATGCAGGAGTCTGGTGGCCTACAGTCCACGGGTCGTAAAGAGTCAGACATGACTGGGAGGCTTCACTTCTTCACTTCACCTACAGAATATCAGAGTGAGATGACAATGAGGCACTTGGAGTGTGATTCTGAGATTCAGGAAGGAGATTGGAGCTAGAGACATGAATTTGAGGGTCATCAAAAAAACAGGTGGTGTTCAAGACTAGACACATGATTAGTGTATTGAATGTGATAGAGGAGAGGTCTGTGACCTCTGGGACAGTCCATCCAGAGGAGAAGTCACCAAGGAGACTGAGGAGGAGCAGCTAGATAGAAAGGAGAAAAACCAGGAGAGTTCCCTGGAAGCAAGGAGAATGACATTTCAAGAAGGATGGAATGATACCTATTGTCAAATGGAAGCTGGATAAAGATGAAGGCTAAGAATTGACCACAAGCAGTGAGCAGCTCATTGGTGATCTTGACAAGCAGTTGTAGTGGAGGAGAATATAATGAGAAGAGGTGACTATTTGCATACAACTCCTCTGGGAATTTCTGCTGTGTCCCAGAAATGTGGGGTGGTGCAGGAGAATGTAGTTTCACTGGAGATCGCGATTGATTGAGAACTCACAGCATGTTTGCATGCTGAAGGAATGAAAAGGGACAATCAGTGATGTCTACTGAGTGGCGTAATTGCAGGAGCAGTGTCCAGGAGTAGTGTGGGGGGAGGCTGGGATCCAGAACTCAGCAGGAAAGGTGTAGATGTGTGGTCACCTGTGCAGAGGTGATGGGGTTTGGGTTCCCTTCTGATTATATTTTATTTTCTCAGAGAAATAAGGGAAGTGAGAATGAAGGCCATTAGCAAGGTGCTGGTGATGGAGAGGATGAAGTCATTTAAGCAGAGATCTCCAGTGTGCACTCATGTGTGACTTTGCAACCCGATGGACTGCAGCTAGGCTCCTCTGTCCATGGGGATTCTTCAGTCAAGAATACTGGATTGGGTTTCATGCCATCATCCAGGGTATCTTCCCAATCCAAGAATCAAACCCAGATCTCCCACAATGCAAGCAGATTCTTTACCAACTGAGCCTTCAGGGAAGCCCAGGAATATTGGAGTGCATAGCCTACCCCTTCTCCAGTGGATCTTCCCTACCTAGGAATCAAACTGGGGTCTCCTGCATTACAGGCAGATTCTTACCATTTGAGCTACAAGGGAAGCTTGTAGCTCTCCAATGGGTCTCCTCAAATGGAAATGTCCATATAGCAGAGAGATGTCGGACGCCAGGCAGCTTCAACGGCCACTAAAGTGGTGATGATATGTTTTAAGGGAAAAGAGCCAGGATAATTGTGATTATATTTAGCCATTTTGTTCTGTAGGGACATCTGTAGTAAGTGTGGTTGGATTTAATCAACTTTGGAGCGATGGAACTAAGAGCTTGGCTACGGGGCATCTTTGGCAGTGGGCCATGGACCCTAAATGCTGGAAGGAGAGCAATGAGGGTGCAGGGAGGAAGTGATGGCTGTCAGGAGTGGTTGCAGTGGGGCGACTTGAATGGGTTGGCAGTCGCAGGTCAGGATGAATAGGGGTGGTAGGGGTGTGTAGATGGAGGAACACAAGAAGACAGGGTCTTCGGACATGAGCAGGGCATGGACCCTCCTCAGAGTTTTAGGTGAGTCATTTAAATGAAATTTCTAAACTCAATCAGACTGGTGACCAAGAGGAAGACAGAACCATAGCAAAAATGTTCTAGGAATAAAGGGGAGTGTTACTGGATATGCTCTGCTGTGCTGTGCTTAGTTGCTCAGTCTTTGAGACCCTATGGACTGTAGCCCACCAGGCTCCTTTGTCCATGGGGATTCTCCAGGCAAGAAGTGGGTTGCCATACCCTCCTCTAGAGGATCTTACCCATCCAGGGGGTGAACCCAGGTCTCCTATATTGCAGGCAGATTCTTTACCAGCTGAGCTATCAGGAAAGCCCCACTGGATTACGCTAGTGCTAGTGAAAGTCACTCAGTTGTATCTGACTCTTTGAAATTCCATGCAAAAAGGAGCCTGGGCTCCTCTTTGCATGGAATTCTCCAGGCAAGACTACCAGAGTGGGTTGCCATTCCCTTCTCCAGGGAATCTTCCCAACCCAGGGATTGAACCCGAGTCTCCTGCATATTACTGGATATAGTGGATAACTATAATAAGCTTGTGTATCTGGAGACATGTGCCTCAAGGGGACCTCGGTTTTTAAAATGGAGGAAGGGCACACAGTCTGGGAGTAGCAGAGAGCACATGTGTCTCACTGCCAGCCTGCAGGCCCGAGGAGTGTGGGAGAAAGTCAGCTGTCACTCAGAACGGTGTCCAGGTAAGCCGTGCATGTCCTGGTGTGATTGTGTGTTCACCAGGGTGAAGGGAACATTCAGAGAAGAGGATGAGAGCACAAGGGATTTTCCTGATGACAGACATGGACTCTTCAAGTGGTAGAAGGTTTGAGGGGATCCAGAAAGGGCATATCTGAGTCGGGATGCTCAGAGCCATGTGGAGTTAGGGAGTGCAGGAGATGAGACTGCCTTCTTCTGGGGACTGAGGTCAGCAGGATGGAGGCATAATGGTGAGATCCGTTCACTCAGAGAAGACTGATGATCAGATAATTCCAGCTTCCTCCACAGGATCCACCGTTTATGCTCTGTGGCAGGGTGCCATGAAGGGGGAGGGTAAATAGGGGTCTGAGCCAGACTTCCATGTGTCTGCGCTCCCCTGCCAGTCGTGTTACTCACAATAACAAGGCTGAGAGATCACCCAGATGAAGAGAATATAAAATGTCTGGAGTGTTAAGTAAGTAGGCTGTATTTGATAGAGAGGAAAGGGCTTCACCTGTCTGGATTAGCAGTCAGTAAAATTTGCTCATTCATTAGCCCAATGGCTATTGATCAGCAAGTGTGGAGAATGAGGAGCAAGACAGTTACTCCCAATAGTACAGCTCATGAGCCTGTCACCCAGATGCAACCTGCTGTGGCCATTATTTAAGTCTTTTCCTCTCCCCAACCCTTAAAACCACAAGAACTTTGTTATCCATAAATGGGTATTTATGTTTTCTAATAAGTGAACTATTTTTTATAAAACAAGATGCTTTGTAAGTAAACATTGAGACCCTCAAATACAAAATGAAACATACCAATCTAATAAAGTGACATAATTCTTTCGGTACAAACAAAATATTTGCAAGCAAATAAGCTTATATTAACTCTGATAAATTTATTCACTTTTTTTTTTTAATTTGGAGAAAGGGTGAAAGGAGTTTAAAAATAAAAGACAGAACTTTTCTGAAATCTTTTATGCACATCATGCTGTTTGCCAGCAAATACAGAGAGCTTTACCATTTTTCAGCTTAGTTTTATTTTATGTTATGAAATACATTTTATACTTTGTGTGGTTTTAAAAATGAACTTTATATGTATTAAAATGTTCACAGTGTTTCATTAGTTCGAACTATTCTAATCTCTGCTTCTAAGACAACTGATTCAGAGTCTTATCTTTAGGGGTCTCAGAACATTAGCAGGTTACTACTTTTAATGCAGAAATCTTTTGAATATGCCATGTTATCATATTGAAGAAATCTTGGCTAAAGTTTTAAAATATGATCAAACCAATTTCCATTCAGCTTTTAAGTCACTGAGTTTTTCCATTCTATTTTAGTACATGATTCCAAGAAAGACTTAGCATCTTTTCTCTTAAAAGCACCCTAATATCAAAGGACTGTCAGTGCTGCGGTGCCTCTTTATTTTTGCCCTTGCCAGCAAGAGTGAGTCATTTTTCTAAAATGCTGGAAAAGTTCAAAGAGACTTCACAGTAACTCTCAAACTGGTGGTATGTATGTGTGTGCCTTTTGCCCATTATAACTCCAGGCATCCCATGCTTTCTTCTTAATGACATATGGAAGAATAAACATGTGAAAGATATTATTTGGTGGAAGAGAGAAAGTGTATTATGTGGCAAGAATGGAGTTCAACTGTGATTTTTTTTTAATGTCTCTCTTNTATTTTTGCCCTTGCCAGCAAGAGTGAGTCATTTTTCTAAAATGCTGGAAAAGTTCAAAGAGACTTCACAGTAACTCTCAAACTGGTGGTATGTATGTGTGTGCCTTTTGCCCATTATAACTCCAGGCATCCCATGCTTTCTTCTTAATGACATATGGAAGACTAAACATGTGAAAGATATTATTTGGTGGAAGAGAGAAAGTGTATTATGTGGCAAGAATGGAGTTCAACTGTGATTTTTTTTTAATGTCTCTCTTTTTTTTTATACTGTGTTCTTTGGTTTTATAACTTCTTGGCCTGAAGGAATAAGGAGGATAAGACCTAATTGTTTCTGGGCAACTAACAGAATGTTTTGTGATTTCTGTGTCTGAGAATACAAATATGTTTAATCATTCATAGAATTTCATCCAGTCTATCTATACATCTTTAACAGGGTGATAATGGGTTTTGCCTCTGGCAAGAATTTGTTTGTGGGGAGTAAACAAAAATGACAATTTTTTGGCTCTCCAAAGGATCACTATACATAAATAGAGATATAGAATATCTGTAAATTTCATGAAGCGAGAAATTAGGACAAATGCAAAAAAAAAAAAANCAAGAATTTGTTTGTGGGGAGTAAACAAAAATGACAATTTTTTGGCTCTCCAAAGGATCACTATACATAAATAGAGATATAGAATATCTGTAAATTTCATGAAGCGAGAAATTAGGACAAATGCAAAAAAAAAAAAAAGAAAAAAGAAAAAGCTCCTTAGAGAGACAAAATTTAACAACAAAACACCGAGAAAAACGAGAAACACCGACTTAGTCTGGAGATGGAAGCTTAGCGCCAAGATAAAATGAGGACCACAGATATGATAATATACATAGATTTTGAAAACAAATTCCAATTACATATTTTCCAGGTATAATTTCGTTTGTTTACTAACCATCAGTCTTACACTGACTTTGCAGTCTGTGAGTCATGCTGGCTTGTTATAGTCAGGATTTTGAGTGGAGCATTGTCTCTCTGTCTCTCTTTTTTAATGCTAGTCCTTTCCTCCAGCAGCTGACTGTCTTTGGGAGGAAATGAGATAAGGAAAGTGAAACCCTTGGCGTGAACACTCTGTAAGTGCAAGTGTAGACAGCTGTGGGATCACAAAGGAAGAAATAGTTAACTTGGCAGCAAAGTAGTTAGGAAACAATTCAATAAAAGGATTACTTTAGACCAAGGAATTTGCCAACTTGGATGGGAAACAATTATGTCTTTATTTTTCAATTAACTCCATCTGAAATTTACTATTTATTTCCATTATGAAGTGGCACACACACCACAGTAGAATTAGCAGAATATAGACTCTTTCACCAACAGATTTAGCTATTTTCATAGCACATTATAGTTTTTGCAGATAACTTGAAACATAATCTATGGTTGTAACTACTCTGAAGTAACAGTAGTTACTAGACCACCTCTAGATTTTGTTATTGAACATGTTAATAAAGTACATGTTTTTGTAAATCTCACATTTAACCATGTGAAAATACAAAACTTTTATTTAATAAGAGTACCACAAAATTAAAAGGAAAATGCATATGTAATACAAGAGATGCATATTCATAACAAAAATAGAACTACAGCAGATTCATAGGATTAAGGAGAAAATTCATGGCTTATCAATGAAGTGTTATGATAGGATATGATATAGAAGAAAATATTGATATAGCCAATGCAAATATAAAAGTATCTCTCTGATCCTCAGGGAAATATGAATTTAAGAAATAATTATTTAACAATACTTTGGCAGATTGCTAAAAACTAAGAGTGAAAATGTGAAGTATAAAGAGTACAGGGAAATTAATCTTTTCATGATGTTGATTCAGTTCAGTTCAGTCGCTCAGTCGTGTCTGACTTTTGCGACCCCATGAATCGCAGCATGCCAGGCCTCCCTGTCCATCACCATCTCCCGGAGTTCACTCAGACTTGCGTCTGTCTAGTCAGTGATGCCATCCAGCCATCTCATCCT
>SJYX01009250.1:49440-66611 GCA_006410675.1 Oreotragus oreotragus | reverse complement strand
AAGCTGAAACTCCAGTACTTTGGCCACCTCATGCGAAGAGTTGACTCATTGGAAAAGACTCTGATGCTGGGAGGGATTGGGGGCAGGAGGAGAAGGGGACGACAGAGGATGAGATGGCTGGATGGCATCACGGACTCGATGGACATGAGTCTGAGTGAACTCCGGGAGTTGGTGATGGACAGGGAGTCCTGGTGTGCTGCAATTCATTGGGTTGCAAAAGTTGGACACAACTGAGTGACTGAACTGAACTGATGATTAGTGAGGTTGAGCATCTTTTCATGTGCCTGTTGTTTATCTGTGTCTCTTCTTTGGAAAAATTTCTATTGAAGACCTCTAACCTTTTTAAAAAATCAGATGGTTTGTTTTTTGCTATTGAGTTGTATGAGTTCTTTACATATTTTGGATATTAACCCTTATCAGACATATCATTTACAAATATTCTCTCACGTTCAATAGTTGCCTTTTCCTTTTGTTGATGGCTTCCTCTGACGTGCAAAAGATTTTTAGTTTGATGTAGTCATTTTTGTTTATTTTTGCTTTTGTTTCCCTTACAAAAGAGGAGAGAGCTTTGAAAACAGATTGTCAAGGGAAATGTCCAAGAGCATACTGCCTATGTTTCCTTCTAAAAGTTTTATGGGTTCAAATTTTACATTTAAGTCTTTTTTTTTAATTTTTTTTTGTATTTATTTATTTTTTTACACGAACTCCCAAACATGAACCCCCCTCCCACCTCCCACCCCACCTTTAATGCATCTAGCATTCATTTTTGCACATAATATTAACAAATGAACTAGTATCATTCCTTTACATGTAACTGTCTAGTTTTCTGAATGCTGCTTATTAAAGAGACTATATTTCCCCATTATATTTTCTTTTAAAAGATACGAATCATTGGATTTCACCCATCTAATTCAACACGACCTCATCTTAACTTGGTTACATCTGTACAAACTGTATTTCCAGTACAGTCTTATTCACAGGTACCAGAGTTTGGGACTTGAACATAACTGTTGGGGAGACACATTCAAACCACTACAGGAAGGAATAAGTTACTAGAGCCATCTGGAGGGAGAGAGAGGGGGTGAGATAAAGAGAGAGTTTGGGCAGAGAGTTCTGCCAAGGCCTCCCTTCAGAAGCTGATGACTCTGTGAAGATGAACCAGGAAACAGATGCTCTGCTTTTCCTTTCTCTGATCTCCTGCTCTACCTCCTATTGGCTGAGCTCACTGGGAGTCCAGAGAGTGAGGGAGCCTCAGGATGTGATCCATAAGGTGAGTCTTGACAGCACAAGCAAAGTGGACAAAAGAGATGGGATTTGGGACATAAATGTTAGGTTGCTTGAAGCTCCCCCTCTTCTTTTTGTCATCCCATCACTCCCCCTATTTCCTAAAAGTTGTTCTCCACATCTGTTCTTTTAGTGACCACTTTCCCTTTGTAAACTCAAATGATGGCAGGTGAAATATTAAATACCAGTCAGTTCAGCTGCTCAGTCGTGTCCAGCTCTTTGCGACCCCATGGACTGCAGCACTTTAGGCATCTCTGTCCACCACCAGCTCCCAGAGCTTGCTCAAACTCATGTCCGTTGAGTCGGTGATGCCATCCAACCATCTCATCCTCTGCCGTCCCCTTCTTCTCCTGCCTTCAATCTTTCCCAGCATCAGGGTCTTTTCCAATGAGTCAGCTCTTCATATCAGGTGGCCAAAGTATTGGAGTTTCAGCTTTAGCATCATTCCCTCCAAAGAACACCCAGGACTGATCTCCTTCAGAATGGACTGGCTGGATCTCCTTGCAGTTCAAGGAACTCTCAAGAGTCTTCTCCAACACCACAGTTCAAAACCATCAATTCTTTGGTGCTCAACTTTCTTTGTAGACCAACTGTCACATCTATACATGACTACTGGAAATATAAATCCTGAGTGGGGGGTGGGGGCGTGGGGCATCTGACCCCTACTAGTGGTAGAGAACCTGCCTGTCAGTTCAGGAGATGTAAAAGACATGGGTTTGATCCCTGGGTCAGAGAAGATCCCCTGGAGGAGGGCATGGCGACCCACTCCAGTATTCTTGCCTGGAGAATCCTATGGACAGAGGAGCCTAGCAGATTACAGTCCATAACGTTACAAACAGTCAGACATGACTGAAGGGACTTAGCTTGCATCCACCATATAAATCCCAGTGGTTTTTTTTTTTTGGTGGGCTTTGATCAACTGATTCTAAAGTGTATGTGAACATGAAGAGGGCCAATAATGACAAGGCAATTTTTCAAAAGAAGAAGTGAGCCAGGGTTCTTGAGCTACCAGAAAAGAAGACTTATTATTAAAGCATAGTAATTAAGATCACATTATTACTGGTATAGGAATGGACAAGTCAATCCGTGGAGCCCAGAAACAGACTCACACATATGACACTTGATTTTTTTTTTCAGAAGTAGCACTGCAGAGCCACAGGACAAGATGGTCTTTTTTCATTAAATGGTGCTAGGACAATTTAGAATTTATAGAGAAAAAAAAAGAAATTGAATTTCCAAAAGCAGTTGTACTAGACATGCAGAAATTGAATCCTAAAAGTAGTTGTTTGAAATAAATTAAGAAAAAAAGAAAAGTAGTTTTTTGAGGTGTTACAAGGCTGCATACATTTGTGAAGCCTGTTGATAGTGCTACAGGACGCAATTCATGCTTAGATTTTAAAAGATCCATAATTCAGACCATAGCTGTAAGACAGGTCCAAGAATTATACAGTACCTTCTGCTCTACAGAAGAGACCATCGGACTATAGTTAACTCCTTATCCTGGAGTATTAATTCTCAGATGTCCTAAAAAAGAATACTGTTGTTTCCAAAAATGGGGCCTGACTGCTTGCTGCTCAAAAACCAATGCTCCGGAAGCAAGGTTGGTGAGAAGTTTGCTTTGTTTCAGAGACCAGCAACCAGGGGAGAGGGCAGACTTGTGTCCAAAGGCTGACTCCCCCACTGACAATCAGTGGGTAAAAGCATTTATAGGCTGGGGTAGGGGGCTGCCTGTAGAAATAGTAAGTTAGCTCTGACAGCCATCTTGAAATTGGACATGCTGTGGTATGACCAGAATCATTTTGATTGTTTTAAGTACAGTTAATCTTGAGTTCCAGGGTTGGTTTCTTCCCATTTCCTTGAGGCCAGTTTTCAGAATTACAGTGGCTTATGTCATGGCTACAAGACAGCTCAGAATGTGGCTCAGAATATTACTTGTAAGTCCTTGAGGAGGATCTATGGCCAAGTCAAGGTCCTTGACTTTTCTTAATAATAAATAATTATCATTTTGTTCCCTTTGATTGATTTTGTTTGCTTCTGCATTTTCTCACCTCTCAGATTAAATTTATTCTTTGACTAAAATTCTTCTACAGACAAAAGGCAGGTGGAAAACATGAGGGGAAGGACCATAGGATCATACTCTCTCTAGAGGTACATCTTATTTTTATTCTGCCTGGAATTTCCAGGTAGCTGATCAGAACACCTAAAGGACAGTGAAACAAACTTCCCTGGGTCAAGGGTGGAGGGATTTGAACTTCTGACACTGCCTGGGCTTGAAACAAATGTTCTTTTCTCATTTAACCTTAGCCTGTTATGAGTTCTTAGGTGAACCTGGAAAACTTTTCATGGCCCTAGGATATGGCCTAATATTTCAGTGGTATAAATGTGGCTGGTTTAGAAAAGAACATTTCATAAATTGATGTGATAACAGGGTTTAGACTCTCATTTGTGCCCTGTACGTGCATGCCATGCCGTCCTTTCCTGCTTGTGAAGTATTTAATGAGTATGCCTCCTGCCTCTTCAGTTAGAGTCCAAAGTGCTACAGACAGTGATCACGGCCCCCTTGAGGGGCACTTACGCTGTTACTGTTATTGAACTGTTGTAATCCTGGCTGACATTTATGCTTACTATGTGCCCAGCCCTCCGATAGGTACTTTCTATTGATATTATCAGGGCTTCCCAGGTGGCACTAGTGGTAAGGAACCAGCCTGCCAATGCAAGACACAGAAGAGACACAAGTTCAGTGCCTTGGTCAGGGAAGATCCCCTGGAGGAGGCCATGGCAACCCACTCCAGCATTCTCGGCTGGAGAATCCCATGGACAGAAGAGCCTGGTGGGCTGCAGTCCATTGGGTCTCAAAGAGTCAGACAGGCTGAAGTACCTAAGCATGCACGCATGCATTAATATTATCAAATATATTCCCAAGATACCACCATGATGTGGATAACTATTGGAATCCCTATTTTGCAGAGGTAAAAACTGAGACCCAGGGTGTAAAGCGATTTGTTGGTGATCTCACAGCTAGTCAGGAGCAGAGCTAGGGAACAACTCCATGGGAATCCTAAAGTCTTGGCTACTCACTACGGAATACTGTTTTTTATTATATACAGAAGAAACTGATTAAGAAAAGGTTTTAACTTCTGTGGCAACTGAAACTGACCCTGCCTTACTTAAATAGAAAAAGCATTCTTGAAAGGATATGGGATAGTTTAAAAAAGCGATCCAAAGTCTAAGAAACTAGGTTAGGAGTGTGGGCAGACACCCAGACTAGCTGGGTCACCTTGCAAAAGTGGTCAGATAAATCCGCTGCTGCTAGGGGCTGTGGCCAAGGCAGAACTGATGGCTTGCTCTTGCTTCACTTGCTCAAAAGTTTGTTTTCTTGTGACAACTTCCATTTGGCCATGTCTTGGACACCTGTGCGTGCTCCATCTGCCAAGGGTGAAGAGAGAGAATGTGGCCTCCTCTGGCTTCCACGATAACAAGTAAGACTTGGCTTCCCATCCAAACCCACAGACTGAAGGCTTCCCTTCTGGAGGAGCCAAAAGGTGACGAATAGCCATGCGAGCCTCTTGCTTGCGGAGCATGTTCATCTCACAGCCAGCTGCTCACCCAGAGTGACCCCCTTGCCACTGGTGTTCTGCGCCTGGTTCCATGCCAGCAAATGGGAGAGCTGTCTGCATAAGTCAGAATTAGAACAATAAACACCAGCCCCTTCCTGCTGCACCAGAAATAATGATCCAGTTTGTGTGCTGATGCCAGACTGTACCCTGATTTTCCTAAGATTTCACTAAGATTTTCCTGCTTTTAGAATCATAATCAAATATCCTACTAGAACCTCGTACTTTAATTACTTTAATTTTCTTTTCTTTTCAAACTTCCCCTCTTTGGGGTTCTGTAAACTTATCAGTAGCATTGTCGTTTTACCGGTTCTCTCTTTCCCATCCCCTTTGCCCCAACATCTAAGTATTTACCAAATCTTGCATGCATGCATACTAAGACACTTGAGTTATTTCTGACTCTTTGTGACCCTATGGACTATAGTCTGCCAGGCTCCTCTGTCCATGGGATTCTCCAGGCAAGAATACTGGAGTAGGTCACCATGCCCTCCTCCAGGGGATCTTCCCTGACCGAGGGATGGAATTTGTGTCTCTTGTCTCCTGTGTTGGCAGGTGAATTCTTTACCACTAGTGCCACCTGAGGTCAGACGATTACCAAACTTTCAGTTCAGTTCAGTTCAGTTCAGTTGATCGGTTGTGTCCGACTCTTTGCTACCCCTTGAACTGCAGCATTCCAGGCCTCCTTGTCCATCACCATCTCCCGGAGTTCACTCAGACTCATGTCCATTGAGTCAGTGATGCCATCCAGCCATCTCATCCTCTGCCATCCCCTGTCCCCTTCTCCTCCTGCCCCTAATCCCTCCCAGCATCAGAGTCTTTTCCAATGAATCAACTCTTCACATGAGGTGACCAAAGTACTGGAGTTTCAGCTTTAGCATCATTCCTTCCAAAGAACACCCAGGGCTGATCTCCTTTAGAATGGACTGGTTGGATCTCCTTGCAGTCCAAGGGACTCTCAAGAGTCTAGCACATATGTATTTTTCAGTGTCTGGAATTGACCCTTGTTATTTGTTGCATGGCTTTATACTTAATGGTGGTCTTCCTAGGTGGCGCTAGTGGTAAATAACCAATGCAGGAGACACAGGAGACTTGGATTTGATCCCTGGTCAGAAAGATCGCGTGGAGAAGGAGATGGCAACCAACACCAGTATTCTTGCTTGAAGAATCCCATGGAGAGAAGAGCCTGGTGGGCTACGTTCCACAGGGTTGGAAAGGGTTGGACGCGATTGAAACAACTTAGCATGCAGCATGCATACTTAATGGGATTTCATATCTCTAGTCTTCCCTCTTCCAATCTGCCTTTCCTTATTGCTACCAAATTAAGTTTCTCTGTAGTACAGCTCAGGCCTTATTATTCTCTTGCCCCCTACCCTTCATGGCCTCCTGGGATTGAGTTCAGGGCATCCCTTGATATGGCACCAGCCCACATCCCCAACCGAGTTCTCCACTTACTGCTTTCATCCATACTCCCTCACCCAAGCTGGGTGTGAATGTTGTAGAATATCCTGTCACCTGCTTACAATGTGTAGGACAATTGATTGGCTTCAACTGTATCTTTTATCAAAAAAATCCTATGTGAAAAGCTTTTTATTTTACATCTTTCCATTTTACAGATGAAGAGAAAGAGAGTTGATGCTCTGGGGATTTCTCTAGGTCACTCTGGTGTAAGTGGTGGAGCTGAGCTTCAAGCCCTGTCTTGCCAGCTCCGAGGTGAGTGTCCTTTCCAGCACACCGCACCTCTTGGCAGCTGCCTTCTCAGTTGTCTCTGTGTGGGGTACCCTTTCCCTTTATTTCTATGTGGCTGAAATTTCTCCTTCTTTCAAAACCACTCAGATGTCATCCACTCAGTAAAACATTCTTGAATCACTGTTGCTCCAAGTAACCTCTGATTCCCCAAACCTTTATCTCTTTTGTAGATCAACACTTTGCATTATGGTTCTTCATATCTAGACCATGTGAGGAGTCATGGGTGACTTCCTTCTTCTTGCCTTACCTTGTCAACTATTAGCACTGATGAACAGAATGCTTCCCAATCCAAAGACCACCAAATGTAAAAGCAGTGATCATAAAGTATCTCTGTTGTCATCGCTGACACCACAGATAGCTCTTCTCTACTAGCATCCACATCCACTTTTCGCTGTCTGCCAATGAGAAGTCATTACAGGGGAAGTGTATGCTTAGATGAGATGCAGAGAGATGCTCCCCCTTGTTGTGGTAGGAGAACTTGGATGGCAACAGGATGGCCGTGGGGAGCAGGTGGACAGGGCTGGGCCCTGGGGAGAGTCTGGCGTGTAAGTTCGATCTAGGCAGGCTGCACATTGGTCCTGAGGAAAACAGAGGCCGTGAGGTCAACCATGGAAGGAAACTGGAAAAAGGAGGCAGGATCGGGGATCAAAGAAAGGACCAAGGATTCCCTTGCCCCTGTCTGGGCCCTGGGGTGTTCCAATCCAAGGGGAGCAGGTGGGTTGTTAGTGACAGAAGGTCTCAGTAGCCAAGTGGAGTGTGATACCCCCCTTATTTTTCTCCTGAGGCCAGAATAGCTCCCAGAGTGTGTGTGAGCCTCGGGGAAAAGCAATCAGACATGCTTGGCTGGGGTGAGGGGCCTGTGGTGTGTGGGCTGAGAAGCTGACAAGAGGATTACTTCTAAAATGCCCTGTTTAAAAACTTGTTATGGTTCATTTAAACTCTGTGGCTATGGGAGTTAGCTCACAGCTACGTGTATTGCCTTAGTTAAGTGGAGTCTGATGTAGCAGAAATGCATTTTCTCTTATTTGATATAGAGACCTGGTGGAATGGAAATTCAGTCCCTAGCACGTGTTAAAATGCTAAGTTTCCCAAACTAACTACCATGTCAGTGTCAGAGTTCCAATTTTAATGATTAAGGGGACCTGCCAATTGGTATTTGGCTTCTAAATGGAGGAAGGGTTTTGTATTCCTTCTAGATGTTTTTTAGCGACATTTGGAAACACAAGTGATGTCAGTCAATTAAATTATTCTATCTGGAAGAAATGGAGCTTTTACTTAGAAAGTTTAAACAGGGAAGCATCCTCCAAAGGCCACTCGAGGGACCACACTAGCCAGGACTGCCGCTGTCTAGGACCACAAAGCTACTTTCCCCCTTGATAGAGCTTTCCACTCAGCTGCAGCTTTGGGATGAC
Source organism: Oreotragus oreotragus (assembly GCA_006410675.1). Classification (NCBI taxonomy): domain Eukaryota; kingdom Metazoa; phylum Chordata; class Mammalia; order Artiodactyla; family Bovidae; genus Oreotragus; species Oreotragus oreotragus. The sequence continues at coordinate 58,555 of SJYX01009250.1, read as the reverse complement.
TTTGGTGGTCAGCTCCATACTGAAGGGATGGACCCCAGCAGGCCCGGTTCTACATCTCAGTGAGTAATTGCTGTCACCTGTTACTTGGCCCTGAACCCTGAGCCCGGAGATCCTGTTTATCTGCCGCTGTCATGGGGCACTTATCAGGAATCTGGTTTCTATGGTGAAGTCTTCTCTCCTGCTCGGAAAAGTTGTTAATTAAAAAAGAAATAGGGCTGTCAAAAATGAATCATGGAGTGCTCCGGTTATCTCTGAATTCTCTCCCTACTGTAGATGTCCTTATCACAGGGGAGGGAGGGATCACACTGCAGCCTTCCTCCAGGCAGCATCCATTACCTGGCAGAGGGGGGGGGTAGTATCTGCAGATAACACAATCCTGAATCTTAAACAGGGCAGGCTTGAAGGAAAATAACCTTCTTGGTTTCTGTGAGGCATCTGATTTGAGGAAAAGGCTCATGCTCACATATCTATGGAATTTACCTAGAGCTTGTTAGGATTCTGACAAGCTGCAGCTTTTAAAACCCCTAGTTTCAGAGTTCATATATTTCTTCCCAGTGTGCAATTGGGCTGTTTACCCTGAAATCCAAGAGATTCTATTTTGATTTAATAATTCAGTTTAATGTCTGCATGATTCATTTTCTCTAAAGAAAATTCATGTTAGTCGTTTAGATCTGTAGCTTGCTTTCACCTTCATTTTCTTGTACTTACATGTTGTTGTTTTTTTTTTTTTTGTCCTATCCATTGTAAATTTTCATTTTTCCACAGCCTATATTTTCTCATTTTCTTTTGCTCCTTATAACACTGTGTAAAGACTAGTAAGGTTTTTTTTTTTCAGATACTGTACACATTTGTTATCTTCACAAGTTTTTTTCTTGGTTCAGTTTTAATATTGTTTGCATTCAGCTCAGTGACTTCTAATTATGCCGTGAATTGTAGTTGTTCAGGATCCAATTTACTTCTTTCTTCTTGAATGCTTTGTTTTTTGTTTTTTTTTTTTTTAACTTTACAGTACTGTATTGTTTTTGGCATACATTGACATGAATCCGCCATGGGTGTACATGAACTCCCAAACATGAACCCCCCTCCCACCTCCCACCCCACATCATCCCTCTGGATCATCCCCATGCACCAGCTCCAAGCATCCTGCATCCTGTATCAAACATATACTGGCGATTCATTTCTCACATGATAGTATACATATTTCATTGCTATTCTCCCAAATCATCCCACCCTCTCCCTCCCCCTCTCCCTCAGAGTCCAAAAGTCCGCTCTACACATCTGTGTCTCTTTTGCTGTCTTGCATACAGGGTCCTCATTACCATCTTTCTAAGTGGCAACATATATATGGAATGCTTTGATTCTTGGAGTTCCTTGCTTTTACTTTCTGTTGCAGCACTACCTACCATTGCATCTAAAAGGAGCTTTTATGTTTCTTTTCCATTATAGGTTATTATAAGATATTGAATATAGTTTCCTATACTGTGCAGTAAATCCTTGTTTATCTACTTTATATATAGTGATTTATATCTGTTAATCCCAAACTCCTAGTTTATCCCTCTCCCCTTACCCTTTGGTAATTATAGGTTTGTTTTCTATGTCTGTAAGTCTGTTTTTCTTTTTTAAGTAAGTTCACTTGTACTATTTTTTAGATTCCATATACTAGTGATATCACGTAATATTTTTTTCTGTGACTTACTTCACTTAATATGATATTTTCTAGGTCCACAGGTATGGCTGCAAATATTCTTCTGTAATCCATTCTTTTTTATGACTGGATAATATCCCATTGCACATACATACCGCATATTCTTTACCCATTCTTCTGTTGATGGACACTTGGATTACGTCCATGTCTTGGCTCTTGTAAACAGTGCCACTGTGAATATTGGGGTGCATGTATCTTCTTCAATTAGGACTTTCATCTTTTCCAGCAATATGCTCAAGAGTGGTGTTGCTGGGTCATATGGTGACTCTATATTTTTTAGTTTTTTAAGGAACTTCCCTTCCCTACTCTTCTCCAGAGTGGCTGCACCAACTTACATTCCCACCAACAGTGTGGGAGGTTTTTTTTTCTAAAGGAGCCTTTTTATACTCGGATGCCATTTACACATTTAACAATGTGTAATGACTAGTATTTCTTAACCTCCTACTATGTGCTTATTCAGTACAATAAACACATGTTTTTACAGTACAACATATTTTTACAATACCACCAACCTTCGAAGAAGGTAAAGTATGATGCTTTTGACTCTACTGTTAAAGTGTGGTCCCTGGAGTAGCAGCATTGGCATCACCTAGGAGCTTTTTAGAAATGCAGAGGCTCAGGCCCTGCCCATGATACAGTGAACCAAGATACTCATGATCTGCATACATCTTACAGTTTAAGAGTGCACAGAGACATATAAAAATTTTAAGGATGCGTTAGTAGATTTTGCATGCTAGATTTTAATTATTTGTAAATTATTACTGAAATGTACAAAAATAGATTACAGACTGAGTTTTATTATCTCAGTGATAAAAAGAAACTCTCCTTCAAAATTGGAGAGACATATTGCAGGGACTTTGAGTCATGCTCACTTGTTGATTTGTTGATAGTTCCACAAATTATTTTTGAAACATCTGTATGATATGATAGATTGATATGTCTAATGAGACATAGATTCTGATTTCAGGAAACTTACACTTTAACGAGAGACACAACCAGTTATTCAACTATTAAATGTGATTCTGAGGACAGAGAAGGAATGGAGTTCTGACACATGCTACAGCATGGGTGAATCTTGAAAGAACTGTGGAAGAAGCCAGTCACAGTGTACATGACTCCACTCATATGAACCCGGAGAGGAACATGGCAGCCGACTCCAGTGTTCTTGCCTGGAAAAGCCTATGGGCAGAGGAGCCTGGCAGGCTACAGTCCATGGGGTCACAATTGGACCTGACTGATGCTAGTAAAGTAATGCTCAAAATTCTCCAAGCCAGGCTTCAGCAATACGTGAACCGTGAACTCCCTGATGTTCAAGCTGGTTTTAGAACAGGCAGAGGAACCAGAGATCAAATTGCCAAGAGAGTTCCAGAAAAACATCTATTTCTGCTTTATTGACTATGCCAAAGCCTTTGACTGTGTAGATCACAATAAACTGTGGAAAATTCTGAAAGAGATGGGAATACCAGACCACCTGACCAGCCTCTTGAGAAATCTGTATGCAGGTCAGGAAGCAACAGTTAGAACTGCACATGGAACAACAGGCTGGTTCCAAATAGGAAAAGGAGTACGTCAAGGCTGTATATTGTCTCCCTGCTAATTTAACTTATATGCAGAGTACATCATCAGAAACGCTGGAATGGAAGAAATACAAGCTGGAATCAAGATTGCCAGGAGAAATACCAATAACCTCAGATATGCTGATGACACCACCCTTATGGCAGAAAGTGAGGAGGAGCTAAAAAGCCTCTTGATGAAAGTGAAGGAGGAGAGTGAAAAAGTTGGCTTAAAGCTCAACATTCAGAAAACGAAGATCATGGCATCCGGTCCCATCACTTCATGGGAAATAGATGGGGAAACAGTGGAAACAGTGTCAGACTTTATTTTTTGGGGCTCCAAAATCACTGCAGATGGTGACTGCAGCCATGAAATTAAAAGACGCTTACTCCTTGGAAGAAAAGTTATGACCAACCTGGATAGTATATTCAAAAGCAGAGACATTACTTTGCCGACTAAGGTCCGCCTAGTCAAGGCTATGGTTTTTCCTGTGGTCATGTATGGATGTGAAAGTTGGACTGTGAAGAAAGCTGAGCGCCGAAGAATCGATGCTTTTGAACTGTGGTGTTGGAGAAGACTCTTGAGAGTCCCTTGGACTGCAAGGAGATCCAACCAGTCCATTCTGAAGGAGATCAGCCCTGGGATTTCTTTGGAAGGAATGATGCTAAAGCTGAAACTCCAGTACTTTGGCCACCTCATGCGAAGAGTTGACTCATTGGAAAAGACTCTGATGCTGGGAGGGATTGGGGGCAGGAGGAGAAGGGGACGACCAAGGATGAGATGGCTGGATGGCATCATGGACTCGATGGACATGAGTCTGAGTGAACTCCAGGAGATGGTGATGGACAGGGAGGCCTGGCGTGCTGTGATTCATGGGGTCGCAAAGAGTCGGACACGACTGAGCGACTGAACTGAACTGAACTGAACTGAGTGACTAAACCATTCATATGAAAAGAACAGGGAAAATCTATAGGACAGAAAGTAACTTTGTGTTAGCTTAGGGCTAGAGAAAGGATATTTTCATGGAGGCCAGGGATGGATAGGGCAGCGATAGATGAAGGGTCTGGGCTTGGATAGGGCAGTGACAGAGAAAGGGTATGTGTTTCTTTGGAGATGACAAAAGTGTTCTGAAATTGGATGTGGTGATGGTTATGTGTATCTATGAATATACTAAAAACCATTGAGTTCTATGCTATAAGTGTGTGAATTTTGTGGCATGTGAATTATATCAATAAAACTGTTAACAGTTATTTTGGGGAAGACCAGGAGACTTGCCCGGAGAAGGCGATGGCACCCCAGTCCAGTGCTCTTGCCTGGAGAATCCCATGGACGGAGGAGCCTGGTGGGCTGCAGTCCATGGGGTCGTGAAGAGTTGGACACATCTAGGCAACTTCACTTTCACTCTTCACTTTTATTCATTGGAGGAGGAAATGGCAACCCACTCCAGTGTTCTTGCCTGGAAAATCCCATGGACGGAGGAGCCTGGTGGGCTGCAGTCCATGGGGTCGTGAAGAGTCAGACACGACTGGGCGACTTCACTTTCACTGTTCACTTTCATGCATTGGAGAAGGCAATGGTGGGCTGCCATACCCGGGGTCGCACAGAGTTGGACACGACTGAAGCGACTTAGCAGCAGCAGCAGGAGGAGACTGGCCACCTGATGCGAAGAACTGACTCCTTGGAAAAGACCCTGGGAAAGTCTAAAGGCAGGAGGAGAAGGGGACGACAGAGGATGAGACGGTTGGATGGCCTCACCGACTTGATGGACATGAATTTGAGCAAATTCCAGGAGTTGGTGATGGACACAGAGGCCTGGCGTGCTGCAGTCCATGGGGTCGCAAACAGTCAGACGCGACTGAAAGACTAAACCGAACTGAACTGAAGAGAAAGAATATTGGATGCTATGAGTGTGTATATTGGAGGCTTCAGGCCTGGACGTGAAAGGCTGTTTTGATCAGGTGTCCCTTAGCAGAGCTTTGAAGAATGGGTGGAAATTACCTGGGTAAGGGCAGGGCAATTGAGAGTATTCCAGAAAGAGGGGGCAACACCACACAGGGCCTCTGGAAGGAAGGCTCCGCAGCACATGAAGACCTGCACGGCCAGCGTGTTGGAACACAGAGGCCGAGAGGAGGCGAGGGTCATGCGTGAAGCTAGGGAGATGGTGCATTTCAGGACATGAAGGGCCCACAGGATGCAAGGATTTTTATGCTAAAACAATAGACAATTACTGAAGAGCTTCAACAGTGAATAAGTGTGACTTTTTTTTTTTTTTAATCACTCTTGATTTTGGGTGGAAAATGGGTTGGATAGGGACCAAGAGTGGAGATGGATGACCTTTGTAGATCACTGGGAGTCCAGGGTTTGGACAGATGTGATCACAGTGAGAAGGAGAGTAGTGCATGTTTCAGGATATGTTCTGAATGTGGAGTTCACACTTACTGATTGAGTGGGGCTGGGTGAATCATGGATGACTCTTAGGTTTCTGACTTGAACTCCACCAGTTCAGTGTTGGATATATTGAGTTTGAAGGGCCTGTGGTCACTCATATGGAGATGCTGAAAAGTTGTACTTAAAGGACTAGGGCTCAAATGAGTGTTCTGGACAGATGATGAAGCTGAAGCATTGTTAGCACATGGGTGGTAGTTAAAATCATGGGCAGAGACGAAATGGCCTTAGTAGAGAGCATAGCCTGAGAAGGCATTGAAGACCAAACCTCTGAGGAACTCCAGCTCTGAAAGGTTGGATAGAAGAGGATATGTCAGCTTATGAGACGGAGACAGGTATTTAGAGAAATGGAAGGAAAGTCAAGACGGTGTGGTTCAGTGAAATCGGGAAGGGAATGTATCACAAAATAAGGAGTAGCAAGCTTTGTTGAATGAAGCTTAGTGGTTATATATAGTGACGATGGAAACGTTTATTGCTTTAGCAACATGGAGGCTATTTATTAAGAGCATTTTCAATGAAGTAATGGGGTGGTAAAGCAGACTGGAGCAGATTAAGGAAGGAGTGAGAAGTGAGGAAGAGAGCATGTGGAAACTCACTTGAACTATTTAGCTGCAACAGGATGGAGAGAGAAAAGTCTGTGGCTGAAAGGAAAAAAATGGGTTCAAATTTAGCATTTTAAGTACTTTTGCAAGTTTAAGCTTCCCAGATGGCACTAATGGTAAAGAATCTGCCTATTAATGCAGTCGAAGTAAGAGATGCAGTTAGATCTCTGAGTCGGGAAGATCCCCTGGAGTCAGTTCAGTTCAGTAGCTCAGTCGTGTCTGACTCTTTGAGACCCCATGAATCACAGCACACCAGGCCTCCCTGTCCATCACCAACTCCCGGAGTTCACTCAGACTCACATCCATCGAGTCAGTGATGCCATCCAGCCATCTCATCCTTGGTCGTCCCCTTCTCCTCCTGCCCCCAATCCCTCCCAGCATCAAAGTCTTTTCCAATGAGTCAACTCTTCGCATGAGGTGGCCAAAGTACTGGAGGGGAAAATTAATACATACATTCCCTGGAGTAGGAAATAGCAATCCTCTCCAGTGTTCTTGCCTGGAGAAGCCTATGGACAGAGGAGCCTGGTGGGCTACAGTCCATGGGGTTGCAAAGAGTCGGGCATGACTGAGAGACTGAACATGAATGCGTGTTTAAACACAGATGAGAATGGCCTAGTTAAAAGGGGAAACTTATAGAGGGGAAAGAAGTGATGTTTTAATGATGTCTTTTGATGCTTCATTAGGTGTTTCATGTTCTGTAAATAATTACTGAGCTTTCACTTTATGCCAGGGATTATGCTGCAGCTAAGGTTATAGCAAAGACAATGAGTTTCTGACCACGGTTACTTCCCATGCCTCCTGTGTGCTAACATTCCTTAGGACTAGGACTTCACTCTGCTTTCCCAGTGTCTAGGTAATGCCTGTCATACCAATGACGTCAATAAAATTTTGCTGAAATGTGTTATTAAACCCACTGTTAGTAGGTGTGATTTAGGGGTGATCATTCCAATAATGGTGACATATGTGTTATTAATAGTAGTAAGTACTGAGTTACTGGTAGACACTGATAAGGATTAGCTTTAGTAAGTATCCACCAGTCACTGATGCCAAAAGAGTTCTCTTCCTTCCACAGCTACCTACCCCCTAAAATGTCCCACAAGGACCCCTTTTGTGTCCATAACCACCCCTCTCAATCTAGTCTCCCCATCCCATTGAGTCTGCCTGTACGTATGGTGCATATCACGTCCATCCTATTCACTCAGCCCCAATGGCCATTGTTTAAAATCCTCACTTTTTCTCACCTGTGTTGATCCTACAATCTGATAACCTATCTGACTTACCCACTTCCCAGTCATCATTCTGTACTGTTGCCAGAGTGTTCTTAACTCAAGGGGGTGTGACCCCTGACTGAAAAGACCTCAGGATACCCTTCAACCCTTCTTCATCCTGCATCTGTCCACCCTCATCCCCACCTTCCCCTACACCCCAAATACCTGTCCACTCACACCCTTTTTTCTGGCTTTACTTGTGTTTGCTCTAATTCTAAGATGTGGTTCAAGCATCATCCCACTTCCTCTACTGGAAACCTTTCCTCCTCACGCCCAGACTGAGTCGAGTGCCTCCTTTCCACTGAGCTCCTACAGTCCTATGTCCAAACTCCCAGCAATTCCTGTCTTCTTTAGTAGAATTTCTGTTTCTCCATTTCCCAAGCAATGCAGAATTTTCTTGAGTTCTTCATAAATTTTGATTGAACAGTTCAACTTTCAAGTAGATGAAAAATCTACTTGTAATTATCTAAGCCTAGACACCTTACTCTTTTTTATGTAAACTCAAAATAATTTGTGCACTGATTTAATATGTCCTGAATTACTCAGGAAAACAGCTATCAAGTAGGTTGAGGGAAGGTGATACTTTGTTGTCTTTGTAACTGTACTATTTTGCAAAATACGTCACCCTTGGTAGCACTGCCTACTAAATCATGTCACCAATTTGGGAGACCTGTATCAGTTTGCATTTGTAACTGGTCTTTGCACGCTGACTTTGTGTGTGTGTGTGTGCACATGAATGTACACTTAATTTACTGTTATTTTTGATATCAGATAAGAAGCGTTCATGTGTAGCATTCATGCAGATTCTTTGCATATATTTTTTTAGCTTTTATTTCAAATTATAAAATATGTACAAAGGCATATTGAATGGTGTCTTAATTCTCATAATTATATACTTATTAGGTGGTGAGAAGGGATAAATTAAGAATTTGAGAGTAACATATACAAGGACTTACTGTATAGCACAGGGACCTCACTTATTCCATAATAACCTATGTGGCAAAAGAATCTGAAACATATATATACATATGTATAAAATATTGAATATATAGATAATATTGAGTATATAGAAAATATTGAGTATATAATATCGAGTATATATATATAATATTGAGTATCAGTTCAGTTCAGTCACTCAGTCGTGTCTGACTCTTTGCGACCCCATGAATTGCAGCATGCCAGGCCTCCCTGTTCATTACCATCTCCCGGAGTTCACTCAGACTCACGTCCATCGAGTCCGTGATGCCATCCAGCCATCTCATCCTCGGTCGTCCCCTTCTCCTCCTGCCCCCAATCCCTCCCAGCATCAGAGTCTTTTCCAATGAGTCAAGTCTTCGCATGAGGTGGCCAAAGTACGGGAGTTTCAGCTTTAGCATCATTCCTTCCAAAGAAATCCCAGGGCTGATCTCCTTCAGAATGGACTGGTTGGATCTCCTTGCAGTCCAAGGGACTCTCAAGAGTCTTCTCCAACACCACAGTTCAAAAGCATTGATTCTTCGGCGCTCAGCTTTCTTCACAGTCCAACTTTCACATCCATACAT
>SJYX01009250.1:16005-36498 GCA_006410675.1 Oreotragus oreotragus | reverse complement strand
ACACACACACACACACACACACAATGTGTTTAAGGATTTAATATCTGCACCTACTCTATAAATAAATGCTATTTGAAGGCAAAGCTTTATTCATCATTTTATTCTCAATGCTTAAAATAATAGCTTGTTGTTCAGTCGTTCAGGCCCAGGACTGAAAGAGCTGAGAGCATAGACTTTGTTCTGCACTAATGAGATGAGCTGGTACATCAACAACAGTGTGCAAACTTGCAGCAGTACCTGATTATTAGGCCAATCTTCACAGCATCAGGATGGCTGCTCTTTCATGTCAGCCTTCACATTTTACACACATTTCTATTGTGCCCAACCATTACCTGGAAAAACACGGAGAGAATTCTAAAGAACATAGTTATAACTTTTCTAAGTTGACACAGTCCACAGTTACCATATGGAATATCTTTCTTCTTGGAGAAAGTGATAGTCCAGTAGAAAGCAGAATAAAGGAGGGAGTAAGATATACTAATCTCTGAAAGAAGCAAGCCCCAGACAGAGCTGACAGTGAAGGTGAAAGCCTGATCTGAAGCATTCTGAGAGTGGTCCAAAATAGGAAGGAGGTCAGCATGGCTTCAGTAGGGTAAGGGAGAGAAAGATGCTGTCAAAGAGCTGCCTAGGGCATCAATTGTTTGGGGCTTCTGTTTCCCATCATACTCCAGGCAGTGCACATAGAAGACAGCCAATAATTATATTTTAAGAAAGCAATGAATACACAAATAATTAATTTTCTTTGTAATATGAGAGTTAATAAAATTGAGTTAGTTTAGGAAGAACTCTAAAATAAACTATTTAAGTTCATGAATTCTGACTTAAGTGTCTGTGTGGTGGCTACAATGTCTTTTCAGCATCAGCACATGAGGGTTGTCTTATCTGTATCTCCATAAAACTCATAGAAACAAGGGTGTGGATAACACAGCCAACTTTTGTACACTAATCATGAAGTGAAGTGAAAGTCACTCAGTCATGTCTGACTCTTTGCAATCCCATGGACTATAAAGTCCATGGAGTTCTCCAGGCTAGAATACTGGAGTGGGTAGCCTTTCCCTTCTCTGGGGACTCTTCCCAACCCAGGGCTTGAACCCAGGTCTCCCACATTGCAGGTGGATTCTTTACCAGCTAAACCACAAGGGAAGCCCAAGAATACTGGAGTGGGTAGCCTATAAGGGGGGTTCATGTTTGGGAGTTCGTGTAAAAAAATAAATAAATACCAAAAAAATAAATAAATAAAAAATAAAAACATAGAGAAGAAAAATAAATAAATAGAATGAATAAACAATAATAAATAGAACACACAGAAATATGTAGAATAAATAGATTCAAGTCAAAAAAAAAAAAAAAAGAATCACATTGGTAGGTGCTTGCTAACTTCCTTTCTCCCTCCCTCTCTTCCTTCCCCTCTGTCTTTCCCTTCTGCCTTCCTCTTTACCTCTGTGCCTTCCATAAACATTTATTGAGAGTCCATGGTTTACTCAGTTGCAATAAGACTCTGTACTGAGCAACACTGTGTTCCTACTCTGGAACTTCAGTTTCAATTTCATCATTCCAGATGGTTCCCAGTGATTCAACAGGACCACAGTAGTAATTGTTAGTCACTAAGTTGTGTCCGACTCTTTTGCAACCCCACCAACTATAGCCTGCAAGGCTCCTCTGTCCATGGGATTTCCCAGACAAAAGTACTGGAGCAGGTTGCCTTTTCCTCCTTCGTGGGATCTCCCTGACCCAGGGATCGAACACATGTCTCTTGCATTGGCAGGCAGATCCTTTTACCTCTGAGCTACAAGGGAAGCCCTTATAATAGTAATAGCTAACACTTTTGGAACCATTTTAAATATATATATAGTACCAGACACTATTCTTATTTTGGAGGACTTGGTTTGTCTTATGAAGGATGCATTAAACATTTAGGAGAAGGAATTTTACTGAAATGATCTTCCACATTTTGGCCCTACAAAGGTGTGTTTGTTTTAAAAGAAGCATCCATTTGCTGAAAGGTTAAATTGACTAATAACTACTGCAGCCGTCCCAACCTTTTTGGCACCAGAGACTGGTTTCCTGGAAGACAGTTTTTCCAAGGGGAGCAGAAGGGGATGTTTCAGGAGGTAACGGGAGTGATGTAGGGGGTGTGGTGTCACAGAAAAAAACTTCGCTCCCAGCTCCTCACCTCCTGCTTTGCAGCTGGGTTCCTAACAGGCCCAGGGATTGGGGACTCCTGACCTATTGCATACCAAGTGTGCCTAAGATTTTAAATGTAAACTGTGTGAGAAGAAGATATTTTCACTGTCAGACCCACACAGATTGAGTGTGGGTCCAAAGTCAGTTCCTTCCTCTCCATGGCAGCATTGCCCTGATTCCCCCTTCCTGGGATTCCAGACCTGAATTCAGCAGTAAGGCAGGCAGGGGAGACTTCACCAGTGATGGCAAGGAGCTGGGAGAGGCAGCGATCTGGGGTGGGCAGCACCCCCAGGCTCCTGATCCAAAGGGTGCTGAGCTCTCAGGGGTGGAGTGCCTTAGAGCACTGGTTTCTTTCCAGAGGAGGGGAGTGAGCTGACTTTGCAGTCAGTACTCAGAGAGCTCCTTTAGAGGTCTGCTGTGGTTTCTGTTCACTTCCGATATTGACAACACAGAATTGGTTTGGAAAAAGAGAGCTCCATGATACATTATGACCTCTTTTGTGCTTTTAAGAACAATTCTTTAGAGACTGACTTTCCCTGTTACTCTTAAGTCTTTTCTTTTTAGGCTTGTTTAAAGAAATTAAGTTGTATACAAAAATAGTGATGGCCTATATTGTGAAACTTAGTCACTCAGGCAGTCATGCCCAACTCTTTACGACCCAATGGACTATTGCCAGCCAAGCTCTTCTGTTCATGCAATTCTCTAGGCAAGAATACTGCAATGGGGTAGCTATTCCCTTCTCCAGGGGATCCTCCCCACCCAGGGATCACACCTGCAGGTGGATTCTTTACCATCTGAGCCACGTTAGGAAAGGTCAATATACTGTATTTTCCCCAACCAACATATATGAATTATAGATTTGTCTCCTGTGTATTTTTCCTCAAGAACTATTAACCTTCTTGGATAGAGTTTTAGTGTAATATTTAGACTGGAGTAATCACTGAGTAGAAATGAGATATTATTAATGTGATTTTAAAGAATGTATTTCACACATGAAAGGATGTTTTAAATTTGGATTTTTACCACTAAAATCCCGGAACCTAGGTATTTGAGGAGTTAAGATTATGTGTGATAACTTTCACATCTTTAAACTTACTTTCCGAGGTTAACTCTAGGTCAGGTCCACATGGAGCGAGATATACTGTTGAGGAGACCCCAGAGGTCCTGCCTGTGACATGGGTGGTCTGAGGATGAGAGATGGACTGTCCTTGGGATGGGAGGGAGAAGCAGCAGGCAGGGTCCAGTTTCAGAAACTATAGCTTTTGGAAGGAGGTAGGTCTGGAGGAAGCAGACAATGCAGGATGTAGTTACGGGTATGCCTGAGGACAGGCTTTCGCCCTGTATCACAAGCAGAAAGTGGTCTCCTCTGGGACCACGCCTGTGGAACTCACACTAGGCAGATTTTGCACACACTGTTATAGCTGGCTTCCTTCCAGATTCCGAGGAAGGAAGCAAGTACTAAAGACCAAGGGAAAAGAGACTCAGTTTGTGCAGAGGACACAGCTGGACTGGACTTTCCAAGTCTGGGCTCTTCGCCTCCGGGACCTCTCTGCTGGGATGGACTGTGTTTCTGCTTTAAATCAAGCACATGGAAGGACAGAGCATTCCTGAAACTTTTTTTTTTTCTTACCATTTTATTGAGATATAATTGACCCAAAGCACTGTATAAGTTTGAGTACAGCATCATGATTTAATTTATATATATGTCACAAAATGATTATCACAATAAATTTAGTGCACACCCATCACCTCATATAGGTGTAAAATTAAAGAAATAGAAAAAAATTTTCTTGTAATGATAACTCAGGATTTACTCTCTTAACAACTTTACATATAGCATTCAGCAGTGGTAACCCTGTTTATTATGTTGTACATCCCTAGAGCTGACAGATGTTATTGCTAGAAGTTTGTACTTTTGGACTGCCTACACTGAATTCCTCATCCCCTCCGGGTTTTTTTTTTGTTTGTTTGTTTTTAAGTTTTTGATGGCTTAGGAAAGGGAGGAAGCTTCTCTGTGTGCATTCAGTTTGGAGTGTCTGTTTGCATGAGACCCACGCTAGAGGCAGTCATGGTTCCCTTACTGCTCAAGCTGTTCTTCTCTACACACCTGCGGAGCCTTAGCTTCAGTTTTTGGAAGCAGACTGGAATTGCCAGTAAAAGAAAAAAGAAAAGAAAAAGAGGAAAACACAGTAGCCTTCTTGAGTCACATTCATGTAGACCAGATATGAGGTCCTTTTTGAACCAGAAATTAAGGTAGATATGTCTCAGCCTCCTAAAGTCATATCTGTGATAAGGGAGTGTTCCCATAGGTGGGAAGGAGGTAACGTTGCTGCCGAATAAAAGCCCCTGAGGCTCGGAATTTGAGCATCTTAGCGTGTATCCTGTCCTCCCCTTTATTGTCATACGGGGACTTCTTTGACCATTTGCTCCTTGGCTCATTGAAGACCCCAGTATGAATTAGATGGTCTCAGAACTGCCTAGAACTGGGGAGGGGCCCCTCTACTCTTCTGGCAGAGGTTGCTGTCCAGTTGCATCCACAAGGGAAAGGATTAGGTGGACCTGACATCTTTCTTCTCTGGTGAGAAATGCCGACCCCAGAGGAGAGGGAGATTGGAACCTGATGCTGCCTGCTTCCTTTCCAAGACAGCCACTGATCCCGCGGCTCCAAAATGTGTTAAGAGAAACTTCTCTGTGTGCAGTTGGGAAACCGGTGATGTTGCCCCAACACAGGGGCACAAGAAGAAAGGAAGCTGGGGTCTTTGCTGGAAATCAGAAGAGCCTCACTGGCCCCAAGGGAATGTAGGAGAGAAACCCTCTGAGAGGACGATGTGACAGATTTGTCAGGATTCCCAAAAGTCTTCTCGGAGTAAAATGTAATGAGTGAAGGAGTTTAGTCATTAACATTCCGGGGCCAGGCTGGTTCTCACAAGAGAAACACTGAGGGCTATTATTTGCACTTCTGACCACAACAGAGTCAGCCTCCCACCGCAAACAGCTATCAAACAGACAGAATAGTTGAAGCAGCTGTTTGCAGGTGTTAGATGACAGGCAGAGCAGAGAAACACGGAGAGGAGGCCCTGTCTGCCCTGGCTCTGGTATTCGGGGATTTTTCCCAAACGTAGGGACGTGAGGGGGAGCCTGGGAGAGCAGTGGTCTTTCTGAACCGAGAGGCAGTAATTGGGGTTTGGTGCTGCTGAACGTTGGGGGTAGAGGGGCTGTAAAGCAAGTTGCTCATAGGGGACCCCAAAATCTGTGTGGGTGTTTATCCAAGGTCTGTGGCACAGGCCTGGGCTTGCACATGCAAAGAGTGGTTTTGTGAGGTGTAGCTGGGGAGCCAAGCTTCTCATGAGAAGAAACCCGAGTTCGCCCAGTGCCAGGGCTGCTGGAGGTGGTTCCACCTCAGCAGTGGAGAGACCCTGCTGAACAACACAGGCATTCATGGGCGATCACAGAGAGGCCACATCCAGGGGATAAGAACCGTTCCCTCAAGAAAGGGCCACACCCTTAGAACAGAACACTGACTCTTGAAGACAGCGTGATTCAGGCTTTTTCTACAACACCCACCAAGCATGTGAAGAGTCAGAAAATGTAACCCCGAGAAGTGGACCCCATGATGACCTAAGGTTAGATGTAGCAGACAAGGATTAAAACAGCTGTTAGAAATATGTTTAAGGACTTGAAGGAAACGTTGGTCTTGATGGACTATTTGGGGACGTCAGGAAAAAAAAAAAGGGAAACTTTAAACATGATCTAAATGGAAACATAAAAGCTAAAATGTTCAAAATTAAACAATTTAAAACTTCTAGCAGAAAACATAGGAGAATATCTTTGCATTCCTGAGGTAGGAAGAGACGTCTCAGAGAAGACAGTTCAGTTCAGTCACTCACTCATGGCCAACTGTTTGTGACCCCATGAGTCTCAGTACTCTAGGCCTCCCTGTCCATCACCAACTCCCGGAGTTCGCCCAAACTCATGTGCATTAAGTCGGTGATGCCATCCAGCCATATCATCCTCTGTTGTCCCCTTCTCCTCCTGCCCCCAATCCCTCCCAGCATCTACGTCTTTTCAAATGAGTCAGCTCTCTGCATCAGGTGGCCAAAGTATTGGAGTTTCAGCTTCAGCATCAGTCCTTCCAATGAACACCCAGGACTGGTCTCCTTTAGGATGGACTGGTTGGATCTCCTTGCAGTCCAAGGGACTTGCAAGAGTCTTCTCCAGCACCACAGTTCAAAAGCATCAATTCTTTGGTGCTCAGCTTTCTTCACAGTCCAGCTCTCACATCCATACATGACCACTGGAAAAACCATAGCCTTGACTAGACAGACCTTTGTTGGCAAAGTAAAATCTCTGCTTTTGAATATGCTATCTAGGTTGGTCATAACTTTCCTTCCAAGGAGCAAGCGTCTTTTAATTTCATGGCTGCAGTCACCATCTGCAGATCCCAAATCATAAAGAAGAAAAAGAACAACTGATAAAACCAAATTGCATAAGAATTAAAAAGTTCTGCTCATCAAAAGACACCACTAAGAAAATGAAAAAGTAAGCTACATATTAAGAGAATATATTTTCCAATTTGCTACATTCAATAATAAATATGTCAAACTCAATAAAATGGGCAAAATACTTGAACAGATACTTCACAAAAAGGATGTATTTATATTCAGTAAATCCATGAAAAAATATTAAACAGCACTGATCCTCAAGGAAATGAAGATCTTGCGTCCACTATAACGGGTAAAATTGAAAAGACAGATAGCATCAATGTTGGCCAGAATGTGGGAGCAGGAACTCTCATGTATTGCTGGTGAAATACTTTGGAGGAAAGTGCTTGGTAGTTTCTTATGAAATTAAATATGCACTTTCCCTTGACCCTGCAATTCCATGCCTAGATTTTTTACCCAAGAAAAGTGGATGAAAAGCCACATACCNTTGCCAGTAAAAGAAAAAAGAAAAGAAAAAGAGGAAAACACAGTAGCCTTCTTGAGTCACATTCATGTAGACCAGATATGAGGTCCTTTTTGAACCAGAAATTAAGGTAGATATGTCTCAGCCTCCTAAAGTCATATCTGTGATAAGGGAGTGTTCCCATAGGTGGGAAGGAGGTAACGTTGCTGCCGAATAAAAGCCCCTGAGGCTCGGAATTTGAGCATGTTAGCGTGTATCCTGTCCTCCCCTTTATTGTCATACGGGGACTTCTTTGACCATTTGCTCCTTGGCTCATTGAAGACCCCAGTATGAGTTAGATGGTCTCAGAACTGCCTAGAATGGGGAGGGGCCCCTCTACTCTTCTGGCAGAGGTTGCTGTCCAGTTGCATCCACAAGGGAAAGGATTAGGTGGACCTGACATCTTTCTTCTCTGGTGAGAAATGCCGACCCCAGAGGAGAGGGAGATTGGAACCTGATGCTGCCTGCTTCCTTTCCAAGACAGCCACTGATCCCGCGGCTCCAAAATGTGTTAAGAGAAACTTCTCTGTGTGCAGTTGGGAAACCGGTGATGTTGCCCCAACACAGGGGCACAAGAAGAAAGGAAGCTGGGGTCTTTGCTGGAAATCAGAAGAGCCTCACTGGCCCCAAGGGAATGTAGGAGAGAAACCCTCTGAGAGGACGATGTGACAGATTTGTCAGGATTCCCAAAAGTCTTCTCGGAGTAAAATGTAATGAGTGAAGGAGTTTAGTCATTAACATTCCGGGGCCAGGCTGGTTCTCACAAGAGAAACACTGAGGGCTATTATTTGCACTTCTGACCACAACAGAGTCAGCCTCCCACCACAAACAGCTATCAAACAGACAGAAAAGTTGAAGCAGCTGTTTGCAGGTGTTAGATGACAGGCAGAGCAGAGAAACACGGAGAGGAGGCCCTGTCTGCCCTGGCTCTGGTATTCGGGGATTTTTCCCAAACGTAGGGACGTGAGGGGGAGCCTGGGAGAGCAGTGGTCTTTCTGAACCGAGAGGCAGTAATTGGGGTTTGGTGCTGCTGAACGTTGGGGGTAGAGGGGCTGTAAAGCAAGTTGCTCATAGGGGACCCCAAAATCTGTGTGGGTGTTTATCCAAGGTCTGTGGCACAGGCCTGGGC
Source organism: Oreotragus oreotragus (assembly GCA_006410675.1). Taxonomy (NCBI): domain Eukaryota; kingdom Metazoa; phylum Chordata; class Mammalia; order Artiodactyla; family Bovidae; genus Oreotragus; species Oreotragus oreotragus. The sequence continues at coordinate 28,241 of SJYX01009250.1, read as the reverse complement.
TTGCACATGCAAAGAGTGGTTTTGTGAGGTGTAGCTGGGGAGCCAAGCTTCTCATGAGAAGAAACCCGAGTTCGCCCAGTGCCAGGGCTGCTGGAGGTGGTTCCACCTCAGCAGTGGAGAGACCCTGCTGAACAACACAGGCATTCATGGGCGATCACAGAGAGGCCACATCCAGGGGATAAGAACCGTTCCCTCAAGAAAGGGCCACACCCTTAGAACAGAACACTGACTCTTGAAGACAGCGTGATTCAGGCTTTTTCTACAACACCCACCAAGCATGTGAAGAGTCAGAAAATGTAACCCCGAGAAGTGGACCCCATGATGACCTAAGGTTAGATGTAGCAGACAAGAGAGTTGGTGATGCCATCCAGCCATCTCATCCTCTGTTGTCCCCTTCTCCTCCTGCCCCCAATCCCTCCCAGCATCTACGTCTTTTCAAATGAGTCAGCTCTCTGCATCAGGTGGCCAAAGTATTGGAGTTTCAGCTTCAGCATCAGTCCTTCCAATGAACACCCAGGACTGGTCTCCTTTAGGATGGACTGGTTGGATCTCCTTGCAGTCCAAGGGACTTGCAAGAGTCTTCTCCAGCACCACAGTTCAAAAGCATCAATTCTTTGGTGCTCAGCTTTCTTCACAGTCCAGCTCTCACATCCATACATGACCACTGGAAAAACCATAGCCTTGACTAGACAGACCTTTGTTGGCAAAGTAAAATCTCTGCTTTTGAATATGCTATCTAGGTTGGTCATAACTTTCCTTCCAAGGAGCAAGCGTCTTTTAATTTCATGGCTGCAGTCACCATCTGCAGATCCCAAATCATAAAGAAGAAAAAGAACAACTGATAAAACCAAATTGCATAAGAATTAAAAAGTTCTGCTCATCAAAAGACACCACTAAGAAAATGAAAAAGTAAGCTACATATTAAGAGAATATATTTTCCAATTTGCTACATTCAATAATAAATATGTCAAACTCAATAAAATGGGCAAAATACTTGAACAGATACTTCACAAAAAGGATGTATTTATATTCAGTAAATCCATGAAAAAATATTAAACAGCACTGATCCTCAAGGAAATGAAGATCTTGCGTCCACTATAACGGGTAAAATTGAAAAGGCAGATAGCATCAATGTTGGCCAGAATGTGGGAGCAGGAACTCTCATGTATTGCTGGTGAAATACTTTGGAGGAAAGTGCTTGGTAGTTTCTTATGAAATTAAATATGCACTTTCCCTTGACCCTGCAATTCCATGCCTAGATTTTTTACCCAAGAAAAGTGGATGAAAAGCCACATACCAGAATGTTCATAGCAGCCTCTTTCACAACAGCCCCAAACTGGAAACAACACACACGTTCATGGGGAATGGATAAATTGTGCTATGTGGATTTAATATACCACTACCCAGCAATAGAAAAGAATGATCTACATGAAACACCATGGATAAATTTCAAAGCCCCTACACTGAGTCAAAGAAACCAGACGCAGAAGCATGTATATTGTTTTATTTATGTGAAGTTAATGACCTAGCAAAATTAGTCTGTGGTAATAGAAATTAGAATGGTGGCTGCTTACAGGGTGGAGAGTGACTGGGTGGAAGAATGAGGAAGCTTCCTAGGGTGACTGAAATCTGCTGAATTTTGAATTATATGTTGATTATGCAGACACACACACACATATACTCTATAAATATACTATAGATCACCTATGAAATAATATATTATTAATTTACACGTAGCACATGTTCGTGTTGTTAAGTCATTAAGTCGTGTCCCACTCTTTGTGACCCTATGGACTGTAGCATCCCTGTCGTTCACTATCTCCAGGAGTTTGCCCAATTTCATGTCCATTGAGTCCATGATGCCATCCAACCATCTCATCCTCTGCTGCCCATTTCTCCTCCTGCCTTCAGTCTTTCCCAACATCTGGATCTTTTTCAGTGAGTCGGTTCTTTGCATCAGGTGGCCAAAGCATTGAAGTTTCAGCTTTAGCATCAGTCCTTCCAATGAACACCCAGGGTTGATCTTCTTTAGGATGGACTGGTTGGGTCTCCTTGCAGTCCAAGGGACTCTCAAGAGTCTTCTCCAACACCACAGTTCAAAAGCATCAATTCTTTGGTGCTCAGCTCAGCATTCTTTATGGTCCACTTCACACATCCATGTATGTGAAAAATTGTAGCTCTGACTATATACGCCTTTGTTGACAAAGTAATGTCTCTGCATTATAGTACGCTGCCTAGGTTTGTCATAGCTTTTTTCTAAGGAGCGAGCATTTTTAAAATATATATACACACACACACACATACATACATATATATTAGTCAAAAGTCATCTAGCTATACCTTAAGATTGGCACAGATCACTGATATTGCTTTTACTATCGTTTACATAATAAGAGGACAATGCTTAGGGTGAGGGCGTGAGGTTCATTTCGCTTCTGGGGCTGGCTGTGGTCTGCAGCTCACTAGTTGGGAGCATGGACAGGGAATGATGGTGACTGCAGGTAGACGAGGAGGTGAATGAGAGCACAACAGAGGTAGGAGGGAGGGTGGGATTTCATAGCTCTTCTGAGCATGAAACCTGAGGGGAAGCAACACTGTCCAAGAAGGATGTTAGGGACTCCTGTCTATCGAAGCACTGTGAAGACTCTGGTTATCCCTTTGAGAAAGCCTGAAGAGCTCTGTGTGTGCTTCTTGGCTTTCAGAGTAGACTGGCATTCTTTTGAAGGTGTCATCACACTGAGACTAGGCATCGCGGGACTCAGATTCCTCAGGGTTTCAGGAGGCATGCCCAGGGGATTCCAACCCTCTTGTTTAATCACCAAACAACACAACAGCCCCACCTGAAGGAGGCTGTACAGTCAGTGGGGCTTCTGTCATCAAAGGTCCTGAGAACCTAGTTCTGTAAAGTGAAATTTTACGCATGCCTTATAAATGAAAATCCTGGTGATTTCTTTTTGGTTGCTTGTACAGGGTGAAATGACGACTTCCCTGGTGGTTTAGTTGGTAAAGAATCTGCCTGCAATGCAGGAGACCCAGGTTCAATCCAGGGTGAAATGGAGGAGGAAATGGTAACCCACTCCAGTATTCTTGTCGGGGAAACTCCATGAACAGAGGAGCCTGGTGGGCTACAGTGCATGGAGTCACAAAGAGTCAGACACAACTGAATGTGAACACACACACTCCCACACACATAGGGTGAAAAGCTCTACGCTGTGGATTTACGTTTTCTTGCAGCTTGCTCACAGCAGTTTGGAACTCCCTCCCTATTCCGTTGTTTCCAGGAGGACCCCTGGGTTTCCCTGACTGTGGTGAAACAGGGAGGGTGGGATTTCATAGCTCTTCTGTGCATGAAACCTGGGGGGAAGCAACACTGTGTTGCTTAGAGCTTAGACTGTTTCACTTAGAGCTCTGAAAACCTCAGCAGAGCATTCAGAGCACAGCTGGACATTACTACTCAGCCACTAAAGACCTATATTGTTATGGATCCAACTTTGGTAAGTGAATCCCTTTGCCACCAACCCCCTCTGCTGGCCTTGAATTTGTATCTTACATTAAATCTGTTTCCCTAGCTAGTGTGATTTTTAAAAAATTTTTCTGGGAAATAAAGAACTCCAAATGAGAACAAAATATTCATGTAAGAGTAAGCACTCCACAAAACTTAGTTATTATTATTCCCAGTTCTCTTTCTCCTGCCCCCTTCTTGTCCTTATTCATCTTTAACACTGTGTGACTCATTCATTCTTAACCCCACACCCCAATAACGCCCTTGTACAGCAGTGAGACACATCTCAAATAATGGACTTTTGCCCCCAATGCATAGTGCTTTAAAAATGCATTTCCATAAAATATTTCTAACTATTAACAGATTTGTGCTTACTAGTTTTTCATATTTCTTGGCAGATTTTAATGTTAAAATCTTGCATGCCATCTGCTTTGGGGGAAGGATTAAGAACAAGGGAGATGGTGGGAAGGTTGAAGTTGAATTATTCCAAACAGCTCTGGGAATGATACCATGTTTTAAAATCAATCCAGAATGGAAAATGGAGGTTGCTCTCAGGCATGACAGTCCAGCATTTACAGCTCAGTATCTGTTTCCAGTTCTCCCAGAACACAGATATCATGAAATCTTTCACAAAACTCTGAATATCCTCTTAAGATGATGTTTTGGAGTCATGGAGAAAAGCCAAAGACGCCAAGGGCGTTTGTCGATGAAAAGGAAAATAAGTCTGTTTCCTATTCCCCATCAACTAGTGGGAAGGAGGTCGGAGTGGGAGAGAGGGCCTAAGCATTTGATCAGGTTAAAGGAAAAACTCCTTTTAAAGCCTTGTGCTACTCTGAGGCGTGTAGACCTGTAGTGAAAGACCCCTGATAAGTACAATACCTTAGTGAGGTGAGTGTTTGAGAGTGCAAAGCTAGACTTGGGCTTTAGTTTTGAGAAGGAATGGAGAACTGAATGTCTTCATCTAGTAAATTTACAGGCATACATTGTTTATTGCTTGTTGCGGATAGTGAGGGTTTTTATGAATTGATGGTTTGTGGCAGTCCTGTGTCAAGCAAGTCTATCAATGCCATTTTTCAAGGGATTTTTTCATTTTGTGTCTCTGTGTCACATTTTTAAAAATTCTCACAATATTTTAAGCCATTTCATTATTATTATATTCTGTTATGGTGATCCATTATCAGTGATCTTTGTTACAACTACAAAAGGTTACATCTGAAGACACAGATGATAGTTAGCATTTTTACTAACAAAGTATTTTTAAATTAAGGTATGTACATTGTTTTTTTTTTTTTTTTCATGACTAATGGAGAAGGCAATAGCACCCCACTCTAGTACCCCTGCCTAGAAAGTCCCATGGACGGGGGAGCCTGGTGGGCTGCAGTCCATGGGTCACTAAGAGTCAGACACGACTGAGCATCTTCACTTTCACTTTCACTTTCATGCATTGGAGAAGGAAATGGCAACCCGCTCCAGTGTTCTTGCCTGGAGAATCCCAGGGATGGGGGAGCCTGGTGGGCTGCTGTTTATGGGGTCGCACAGAGTCGGACAAGATTGAAGCGACTTAGCAGCAGCAGCAGCAGCAGCAGCAATGCTACACACTTAAAGGTTATATTCTATTGTAAACATAACTTTTATATGCACTAGAAAACCAGAAAATTTGTGTGACTCACTTTATTGTGATATTTGCTTTATTGCCATGGTCTGGAATTGAACCTTCAGTATCTCTGAGGTTCTGAAGTATGCCTGTATGTGACGGGCTGGAGTCACTTTGGAGGGAAAGAGTCCTTAACAGGGAACTTACTGGAGTGAGAATGACTAAAAGTGACATTATCCTGGGGATAGCCTGAAAAGGATAGACATCGAATGACATTTATTTTCCACAGAAATAGACTCAACATAAAAGACAAGCTGATGGTTACCAACAGGGTTAGCGAGGTGGGACGGGGTGGGTACGGGAAGTAAATTAGGAGTTTGAGATTAACATGCACACGCTACTATATATAAAACGAGCACCTACTGAGTAACACAGGGAACTGTGTTCAATATCTTGTAATAGCCTATAATGGAAAATAATTTTTAAAAGAATATATATATGTATATATACAGGGCTTCCCTGGTGGCTCAGATGATAAAGAATTCACCTGCAAGGCAGGAGACCTGGGTTCAATCCTGGGTCAGGAAGATCCCCTGGAGAAGGGAAGAGCAACCCACTCCAGTATTCTTGCCTGCAGAGTTCCATGGACAGAGGAGCCTGGCGGGCTGCAGTCCATGGGGTTGCAAAGAGTCGGACATGACTAAGGGACTAATGGTTCCACTCCCATGTATATATATATATATGAGCCACTTTGCTGTACACTTGACACTAATACAACATTGCAAATTAACTACCTCAATAAAAATAATAACATTTATTTTCCAAAACTTATTCAAGGACTTTGGAAATTGTCTAATGTCTTAAGCATATTGTTTGAGACATGCCTCATAGCTGAGCGCTGGAGCAACAGTCACTGGGGCATAGTTGTTGACAGGTAGCTCAGGGTGACCCTGGGAGCACTGAAGCTGTAATGGGTAAAAACAGGAAGGTGGGCAGGAAAATGAGAAATGGGGATAATAATAACTTTTACTGAGTGCTTTTGCAGGCATTGGGCGCTGTAATTTCACTGAATCTTCACCCTGGGAAGTGGCTGCTCTTCCTACTTAACACAATGGTGGACCCAGGATTCAAAAGCCCATTTAGTGCCCTTGTTCTTCTAGGGCATTGAGAACATTGCCTTATGTTATTCCCTATTTGAATGAAAATCAAATCAACAAGTATCTATTGACCACAGTATAAATCTTTGTGAGGACATAGATTTTGAATTATTCAGCCTTAAAACAGGGGATCCTGCCGTTAATGACAATGTGGTTGAATCTGGAAGACATTATACTTAGTGAAATTAGCTAAACATGGAAAGATAAATATTGTATGATCTTTTTTTGTATGTGGAAACTAAAAAAGTTGATTACAAAATGTCAAACAGTGGGTTATCAGGGGCAGAGAGGTGGGGGAAATGTTGATCAAATGGTATGAAGTTTTATTTATGTAGGATGGATAAATCCTAGTGTATAGTGTGATGACTATACTGGTCATTTTCTAAGAGTGTAGATATCAGATGCACGAAGGTAACAAATAAGGAGATGGATATGTTAGTTATTTAACTCTGTTAATCATTTCACTAGTTGTATGTATATCAAAACATCATGTTGCACACCTTAAATGGATGCAGTTTTAATTTTAAAAATTAAATTTTAAGGATAGGAGGTGAGCATGTATCAGATGGGACTTCTGCCCCTCCCCAGAGCAAAAACAGAACCCCAGACATCTCTACTATAGCCATCCTCACCTCCTTTTCTGGTCCACTCAGTAATACTTTCTAAAGTATCTTCAGTCTCTCCCCTTACTAGATGCGTCCTGTCTACGTAGTTCTATTTTATTCAGCCGGGAGATGAGCAAATACTCTGAGACGATGTGCTGGGTTTTCATGATTCGTTTTCTTGTGAGTGAGGGAAGGGAAATGCCTGCCCTGCTGCCTGCCTCTGGCCTCCTCATCCTGAGACGCTATTGCTGTAAGAGCAGGACTACAGGATTCATCAGCAGAGATGGACTCTGCCTCAGGAAATGCTGTTTTTAAGAGGAACCTCTTTAGAAAGTAAATACTTTGTCCTTGACAGTGTGAACTGTGGGATGGGTAAACCTCAGTGTGTATGGCATAGTCAGGTTCAAAGAGCAGGGGAAGGTNTAATAACATTTATTTTCCAAAACTTATTCAAGGACTTTGGAAATTGTCTAATGTCTTAAGCATATTGTTTGAGACATGCCTCATAGCTGAGCGCTGGAGCAACAGTCACTGGGGCATAGTTGTTGACAGGTAGCTCAGGGTGACCCTGGGAGCACTGAAGCTGTAATGGGTAAAAACAGGAAGGTGGGCAGGAAAATGAGAAATGGGGATAATAATAACTTTTACTGAGTGCTTTTGCAGGCATTGGGCGCTGTAATTTCACTGAATCTTCACCCTGGGAAGTGGCTGCTCTTCCTACTTAACACAATGGTGGACCCAGGATTCAAAAGCCCATTTAGTGCCCTTGTTCTTCTAGGGCATTGAGAACATTGCCTTATGTTATTCCCTATTTGAATGAAAATCAAATCAACAAGTATCTATTGACCACAGTATAAATCTTTGTGAGGACATAGATTTTGAATTATTCAGCCTTAAAACAGGGGATCCTGCCGTTAATGACAATGTGGTTGAATCTGGAAGACATTATACTTAGTGAAATTAGCTAAACATGGAAAGATAAATATTGTATGATCTTTTTTTGTATGTGGAATCTAAAAAAGTTGAATACAAAATGTCAAACAGTGGGTTGTCAGGGGCAGAGAGGTAGGGGAAATGTTGATCAAATGGTATGAAGTTTTATTTATGTAGGATGGATAAATCCTAGTGTATAGTGTGATGACTATACTGGTCATTTTCTAAGAGTGTAGATATCAGATGCACGAAGGTAACAAATAAGGAGATGGATATGTTAGTTATTTAACTCTGTTAATCATTTCACTAGTTGTATGTATATCAAAACATCATGTTGCACACCTTAAATGGATGCAGTTTTAATTTAAAAAATTAAATTTTAAGGATAGGAGGTGAGCATGTATCAGATGGGACTTCTGCCCCTTCCCAAAGCAAAAACAGAACCCCAGACATCTCTACTATAGCCATCCTCACCTCCTTTTCTGGTCTACTCAGTAATACTTTCTAAAGTATCTTCAGTCTCTCCCCTTACTAGATGCGTCCTGTCTACGTAGTTCTTTTTATTCAGCTGGGAGATGAGCAAATACTCTGAGATGATGTGCTGGGTTTTCATGATTCATTTTCTTGTGAATGAGGGAAGGGAAATGCCTGCCCTGCTGCCTGCCTCTGGTCTCATCCTGAGACGCTATTGCTGTAAGAGCAGGACTACAGGATTCATCAGCAGAGATGGAATCTGCCTCAGGAAATGCTGTTTTTAAGAGGAACCTCTTTAGAAAGTAAATACTTTGTCCTTGAGAGTGTGAACTGTGGGATGGGTAAACCTCAGTGTGTATGGCATAGTCAGGTTCAAAGAGCAGGGGAAGGTGTGGCCGCCAAGACGGGACAGTTGTCTAGAAATCAGAGGACCCAGCATCAGGGGGTGGTCACGGTTTTGTGAAAAAAACAAGTCGTACTTGGTAAGAAGCCTAAGACGGATAAGCGAACTTCTTCCGTGATATGTGATGCAATACTTTATTTAAACGAAGTGCATGTCCTAAATTGGGCCATTTTTAGGAGTACAAATGAGCTTTCTTCTTGAAAGCAGACTAGGTTTCCTAGACCCAGACAGCCATGATTTCAAACTTTTGGCTTCATTTGGCAAGCCACTCCAGTATTCTTGTCTGAAGGATCCCATTGACTGGAGGGCTACAGTCCACAGGTTCGCACAGAGTCAAGACATGAATGAAGCGACGTAGCATACACACGTGAAAGAGGTTGAGAATAGAAATGGAGAAGATGCCCAGTTATTAAGTCCTAACCAATATTATATGTATGGTGAAATAGAATTTCACAAATATACAAGATATTTTGTCTAAAAATTGTTCAGTCTGATAACTGTATGTCGCTGGGCTTCTGATGTCATTAAAATAAAGGACACATTTAATTGTGTATCCTGCTTCATAGCGCGATGTCCTTATCTACACCTGGCCTATACAACCTACCTCTGAGTAGCCTCCTCACTCCACATGCTATCCTAAGGCACTCAGTCTTATGTGACTCTTCTGCAACCCCATGGACTGTAGCCCAGCAGGCCGCTTTGTCTGTGGGATTCTCTAGGCAAGAATACTGGAGGGACTGCCGTGCCCCCTTCCAGGGGACCATCCCAACCCAGGGATCGAACGCAGGTCTCCTGAACTGCAGGCAGATTCTTTATCCTCTGAGCCACCAGGGAAGCCACCAGGTGGTTGGTGGTTGGTGGTTATTGTTTTGCTAGGACTGTTAATTTCACCAAGGACACTTTCCTCTTTTCTTAGACTATCCAGTTACTCCCAATTCCTTGAGATCCTTTCAAGAAGTGATGGCAAGAAGGGTCAAGACATACACATAAATCAGAGAGGGAATGGTAAGTGTTACAAGAATGAAGTTCTATGGGAATTCAGGGGGAAGAAAGATTACTTCAGCTCAGTGCATCAGGGAAGAGGTAGCAAGCCACTGGAGTTGTTGGAAGACAGAAAAGCAGAAAAAGACACACGTGCTCACACACTCGGGCGTCAGTCAGGGACAGGGCATGGGCCAGGCAGCCACAGTGGACCTGAACACTAACTGGTGACCCGTATCCCAGACTGGCTTCGGCTGCCACCCAGCGTGGCTGTGGCTGTGTCTGTGGGTGCGTCACAGGGAGCCTCGCGGAGCGGCCCTGCTGCGCGGAGACAGGTGTGGACAGCCATTCTTGGAGGAGGGAGTGCTTGCACTGGGACTTTGCATTCAAATAAATGAATGGGTTCTGAGTAGGATCTGACTGTATTGAAGTGGAGGGAGGGTAGAAATTCCACTCAGAGAGAACGCCGTGAGACAAAGCCTAGAGTGAGAAGTATGCGAAATGGGCGATTGTGTTATTTTGCCAGGAATACAGACATGAAAAGTGAAATAAGAGAAAATAATTTGTAACTGAGTTAGGAACACTGTGGAAGGTTGGAATGCGACTGTTGGGGCTGGGGACACAATGAACTATTCCCTTCCTGAGTTCAGAGCCAATTAAGAGATGAATGGGTTCTGAGTAGGATCTGACTGTATTGAAGTGGAGGGAGGGTAGAAATTCCACTCAGAGAGAACGCCGTGAGACAAAGCCTAGAGTGAGAAGTATGCGAAATGGGCGATTGTGTTATTTTGCCAGGAATACAGACATGAAAAGTGAAATAAGAGAAAATAATTTGTAACTGAGTTAGGAACACTGTGGAAGGTTGGAATGCGACTGTTGGGGCTGGGGACACAATGAACTATTCCCTTCCTGAGTTCAGAGCCAATTAAGAGATCTCAGAGTCAACAAACTGGAATTGTAATCTCATCACAATTACCTTTACAGCTGATTAGAGAATGTAAAAGACCAGTGACCAGCTGGACTTGTTAATTAGAATCACCAAACAGGCCTGGGAATCCCTAGGCTTCTCTTCAAGGGAAGGCCTATTCCTATCCTTTTCTCCCTGCTTCTTTTCTTTCCTTCATTTCTTTTTTTTTTCTTTTTTTGTTGTTGTTGTTGTTTTTATGTTTATTGAGTAACTATTGGTTTCCCAAGTGGCTCGGTGGTAAAGAATCTGCCTACGAAGGCAGGAGACGCAGGAGATACAGGTTTGATCCCTGGGTCAGGAAGATCCCCTGGAGGAGGAAATTGCAACCCACTCCAGTTTTCTTGCCTGGGAAATCCCATGGACAGAGGCGCCTGTAGNGTTGTTGTTGTTTTTATGTTTATTGAGTAACTATTGGTTTCCCAAGTGGCTCGGTGGTAAAGAATCTGCCTACGAAGGCAGGAGACGCAGGAGATACAGGTTTGATCCCTGGGTCAGGAAGATCCCCTGGAGGAGGAAATTGCAACCCACTCCAGTTTTCTTGCCTGGGAAATCCCATGGACAGAGGCGCCTGTAGTCCATGGGGTTGCAAGGAGTTGGATGAGACTGAGCGACTGAGCTGTGCCAGCTACTCTTGTACATGCTGAGGATAAAGTGTTGTATAGGGCAGACATAGAATTTATATTTGAGAAAGAGCAAGTGCTCTTAAGGCTGACAGAATCTGCAAAGAAAATCTAAGAGAGGCCTCAGTTGACTGTGCTTAATTTCTCCCCCCAAACTCAAAATGCATTATAATCACAAAATGATGAATATTTATCTCACTCAATTTTCTAACTTATAAAATGGTAATAAGAATTCTTCCCTTGAATAACTCCTCAATTTTTTAGGCCATTTAGGTCAAATGAAAGCATATTAAAAATGTTAACATATTTTTCACACATAAAGAAACATTTAGTTAATAAACTTTACTGCTTTCTGCTTATGTGTTCCTTCTCCTCCTTTCTTAGCAACCCTTATTACTTTAATTACTATTTGTCTTCTGATTTATTCTTTCACTTTCCTTCTTCTTTAAAAATTTTTAATATAAATTTATTTATTGTAATTGGAGGCTAATTACTTTACAATATCATATTGGTTTTGCCATATATTGACATGAATCTGCCACGGGTGTACACGTGTTCCCCATCCTGAACCCCCCTCCCCTCTCCCTCCCCATACCATCCCTCTGGGTCATCCCAGTGCACCAGCCCCAAGCATCCTGTAACATGCATCAAACCTGGACTGGTGATTCGTTTCACGTATGATAATATACATGTTTCAATGCCATTCTCCCAAATCATCCTACTCTCTCCCTCTCCCACAGTCCAAAAGACTGTTCTATACATCTGTGTCTCTTTTGCTGTCTCGCATACAGGGTTATCGTTACCATCTTTCTAAATTCCATATATATGCATTAGTGTACTGTATTGGTGTTTTTCTTTCTGGCTTACTTCACTCTGGATAATAAGCTCCAGTTTCATCCACCTCATTAGAACTGATTCAAATGTATTCTTTTTTTTTTTTTTTCAGGCCTTATCTTTTATTTTATTTTATTTTTTAAATTTTATTTTACTTTACAGTACT
>SJYX01009249.1:0-18015 GCA_006410675.1 Oreotragus oreotragus | reverse complement strand
TCCTGCTTCACCCAAATAAGCATTGCTTTTTTCTGTCTTCCACTTCTTGGTTTATCAAGTGATTCACCAAATACTCTGCACTTTCCTGTCAACGTCAAACCTGCTTGCTTCTGCAATAATCAGTGTCATGAGATTAGCAGGATATTTGTCCCTCCTCCGGCCCCCCCCACCCCACTTTCAGTTTAAAGCATGAACCTAACCCTGGTAATGCCTGCTGGGGCAAGCAGACAACTTGAGTCTTCCTTTCACATGACAATCCATCACATAGCTGAAGACATCTGTCATGCCTGGTTAGGGAATTTTTATTTTTTTCTTTCCTTTCAAGAACTGAAGTCATATTCTCCATCTGAAATAAAAACTGAAGAACCGACAGATTACACGTCTCTTTATGGAAAATGTCATTTTCTTCTTGACCTCTGGAAGCAAGTGGGTTTACATTCCACTAACACCCCAATTGCCATGAGGACTCGGTGCCAGCAAGGGAGAATCACTGGTCTTTGGTGGGGAAAATAATCTAACCCTGACAACCTGGGCAAGTACTGCCAATCTTTCATTTGCAAAATAGGAATAAATAAATAGGGACATGCTGAATAAATTCAGACAATACATCTAAAAGGCTTTTGAGACAAACACTAAAAATTCCAAAAAGATGTGTATCATCTTTTCAAACAGAGCTTTTCTATTTGCAATGGAAGTGGGTGTTACTGTGGCTTACAGAAGGAACAAAGCTACAGATTTTGCCTTACAAGCATGGTTTAGGTGACAGCAGGGACAGTATTTCTACTGTCTTTAGTTTCCTCCATCTAAGTCCTTTACTATCCACCCTAAAACAGAAGCCAAGACATGCTGACTGGGTTATCCAAGGCTGTACAGTAAGCCAGGGTAAACGCATATATGGGAACCAGACGTTTTNACAAGCATGGTTTAGGTGACAGCAGGGACAGTATTTCTACTGTCTTTAGTTTCCTCCATCTAAGTCCTTTACTATCCACCCTAAAACAGAAGCCAAGACATGCTGACTGGGTTATCCAAGGCTGTACAGTAAGCCAGGGTAAACGCATATATGGGAACCAGACGTTTTTGCCAAAGAGATCATGTATTCCTGATTTCTCTTCCCTCCTCCTGTTTCCACAACGGGCTCTGCCAGTGGGGAAGAGTCAATACTGATGCGATGCAGGCGCCATCTGTGCTCTGCGAGGACTTAAACAGCGGCCACCAACCTTCCGTATGTGAGCCGGACCATGGCTGCCCCGGAGTTAAAGGACTAGCAGTCGGAACACACAGCTCGGCAGTAATCAAGGTTGCAGAAATCAGTATATTCCTAGATCGGCGTGTGAAGTCAAATTGATGTCACTCAGCTACTCCCCCGCCTAGTTCTCACCTTATCTCTGTGTGATTCCCATCATCAAAGGAGGGAATGAAGAGGGAGTCCAACCATCAGTGTGGCCAAGGCTGCCATTTTTGCCTGGATCTACTGGGCTCTTGCCCTGCCACCTTCAACAGCCTTCCGTGGGAACTAGGGCACCAGGCTTGCAAATGACATCAATGGTACTGGATGTTAGCCTCCTATGAGAAGGGCACTATGTCCAGCACAGAGACTATGGAGCATGAAGGCAGGGGCCTCTTCTGACTTTTTTTTTTGGCCATTGCACTTGGCACGAGGGATCTTAATTCCCCAAACAGGGATTGAACCTGTACCCCTGCATTTACTATGTAGAGTCTTAACCACTGCATCATCAGGGGGAGTCCCCTAGAGGCCTATTTTGGACAGTGGAGTCATCTCTGGTGGCACTGCTGCTGAAGCAGGTGAGGCAGAAATTTCCACCAATGACTGGCAGGCTGTGTCCAGTTTCTGTGGGGCTGAAACACACTTTTCATGCTAACTCAGGGGATGGTGAGAAAAGGAAATAACCCACAGGTGCATCCAGAATGCCCCTTGGAGGCTGTTCTGGGCCACCTATTTTGAATGTGGCTTGGAACTATGATGAAAGACCTCTTTATTTAGAGCTCCTAACCAGGGAGACAACTTTTTCTACTCTAAAGGAAGATATCTCTTGAATCCTGAAAACAAACTTCTGATTTCTGAGAGACAACAAATCTCAGGAATAACAGCTGTTTTGGGTGAATCAATGTATTTCAGAATATACCTTTAAGGATGTGAGCTCAGGCACCTACAATACTTGGTTGCGGGTCAAAGCTCGAAATCAGACTACTATGGAAAACAGGCCCTCCAGTTTCCTTGCTCTATCAGAGCAGGAAATATTTGGCTCCTGTGAGTGAGGACCCTAGAGCTCATCCACAGTGGATGATCAGCAGCCTTCCAGTTCAGTGGAGTTTTGAAAACCTCAGCCATGCTAGTAGGTATCTGGATGGCACCATCATTTCTTTAACAAGTGTAGGAGGCCAGGGCTTAAGAACATCTGGGTAGGGTCATCTTTGTGGTAAAAATTCTGAGACTCAAAGCAAAAGGGAAAACTAATCCCACTGCTCCTGTCCTCTCTGCCGATACCACCTCTCCTCTCTCCTGCAGCTTGATGATCTCTCTGGATCCTCTATTCCAGGGAGGCTGAAGAGTCTTTGGGTAAATGTTCCTGACACGGACCATGTTTCCAGTAGCGATGACCTGCTTTAGAGAGCAAACTGCATGCGCTTCCATCTGACCTTTCGGATTCCCCCCAAACAACTCCCCTTTCAATCTCATCTCCAGTTACCCTCTTGAGCCTGACCACCAGCCTTTCTCTGGCCTTCTAGCATTTGCTCAAGCTGTGCTCACTGCCTGGGTCCATTCTTCACTTTGCTTTACTGATGCCAATTGTACCCGTGAAATCTATGGAGGACAGGGGGCAGGGTGTCCTTCAGTATGGAATGCAAGGCCAAGGGAAGTCGTTGTGAAGGAGGTGGCAATTAAATTGGATGCCCACCCCCTCACACACACTCTGGACAAGAGCTGCTGCCCATAGACTCCCAGCTCTGGCATTCAATCACATGAGTACATGAGTGCTGTTTTACATTGCTATCTGAATGTTGTGCCTTTTTAAAAACTTTTAAATTTTATTAATAATGTGCTAATTTTTGCTGTACATAAAAGTGATTCAATTATATAGGTGTATATACATATTGTTTTTCATATTATTTTCCATTCTTGTTTATCACAGGATACTGAATATAGTTCCCTGTGCTGTACAGTAGGACTGTGCTGTTTATCCATTCTATATACAGTAGCCTGCATTTGCTAATCCCAAACTCCCAGTCCTCCTTTCTCCGACCTCCCTCTCCTTTGGCTCCAAGTCTGTTCTCTCTGTCTGTGAGTCTGCTTCTGTTTCATGGATAAGTTCATCTGTGTCGTATTTTAGGCTCCACGTGTAAGCGATATCATATGGTATTTGCCTTTCTCTTTCTGACTTGCTTCGCTTAGTGTGATCATCTTTCAGGTCAGTTCAGTTCAGTCGCTCAGTCGTGTCCGACTCTTTGCGACCCCATGAATCGCAGCACACCAGGCCTCCCTGTCCATCACCAACTCCCAGAGTTCACTCAGACTCATGTCCATTGAGTCGGTGATGCCATCCAGCCATCTCATCCTCGGTGGTCCCCTTCTCCTCCTGCCCCCAATCCCTCCCAGCATCAGGGTCTTTTCCAATGAGTCAACTCTTCGCATGAGGTGGCCTAAGTACTGGAGTTTCAGCTTTAGCATCATTCCTTCCAAAGAAATTCCAGGGCTGATCTCCTTTAGGATGGACGGGTTGGATCTCCTTGTAGTCCAAGGGACTCTCAAGAGTCTTCTCCAACACCACAGTTCAAAATCATCAATTCTTTGGCGCTCAGCTTTCTTCACAGTTTAGCTCTCACATCCATACATGACCACTGGAAAAACCATAGCCTTGACTAGATAGACCTTTGTTGGCAAAGTAATAACTCTGCTTTTGAATATGCTGTCTAGGTTGGTCATAACTTTCCTTCCAAGGAGTAAGCATCTTTTAATTTCATGGCTGCAATCACCATCTGCAGTGATTTTGGAGCCCCCCAAAATAAAGTCTAACACTGTTTCCACTGTTTCCCCATCTATTTGCCATGGAGTGATGGGACCAGATGCCATGATCTTAGTTTTCTGAATGTTGAGCTTTAAGCCAACTTTTTTACTCTCCTCTTTCAATTGCTGCAAAAGTGTCATGCCTATCTCGATGAGAAATTCCTGAAGGTCTGTTTTTACGGGTCATCTACATGTATTCTAATAAAACCTCAAAACTATCTGCATTGTAAATAAGAGTTTGTTGTTTCTTTTCAGAAGCCAATAATATCACGCATTTTAAAGGAATTCACAAAAGGCCACATTTTCACCTCAGTTAGATGATACAGTATTCACAAAAGGTTGAATGATAGGAAATTAGTAGGTCACAGAATACTACTGGGGTCATGAGGATTTTTGTGTACATCCTAGGTATCTCGTATCAACAATAATCCATCCAAAAATATTTACTTGAGCATTTGCTGTGTTGGGTGCTGAGGTAAACAGAAGCAGAACAGACAGTCTTACCCTGGAGGAGCTCATGCTGTATTATCCATAGTTGGGGAGTATAATTAAATGTTAAACTATACATTGTCGAGACTCCTGGAATGACAGAAAGTGCGAGAAGAAGGATGGGTCTGACGGGCTGTGTGATAGCACTAAGCTTGAATGAGAGCAGGCTGAAGAACAGAAAAGCACACAACCCATGCCTTCCGACTACTGTGATCGTGACCACGGCAGACATCAGAAATAGCCTCACGGCCGTCTAGATCTTCCATAAGCATCTTGTATTTAACACCTTTGTCTGCCAGAGAGAAACCAGGGCCCTCTACCCCATCCGCATGAAACTTCAACTGGCCCTCATAAAAGGGATGCCAAGGTAGAAACAGAAATGATCTGTCAAGAAAGGCTGATGGTGCATAGAAAACCACAGAGCACAACAGATGGGGCTTCGGGGGCCCCTGTATACCATTGCTGCAGGAATTGCAGAAGCTGGAAGCTCGTTTGAACGTGGAGGTTGGGAGAGTTACGTGGACGAGCAAAACTGTTTCTTTCTTAGGATACTAAGTGAGAATCAGGATTTTACATCTGGGGGATGGGAGGGAGCTTCTAGATCAACTTGAGAAAAAGCAAAGTCAAAATCCTCTTTTACATACTAAAGTAGGAAAAATGACATAGCGGGGAGGATATTTCAGAAAGTCAAACAGGAATAAAAAAAAGACTATAAGGTAATGAGCTAAAATGACGAAATGTCTAAGAAGCAACTGCCATAAGCCAAAGAAGCTGGGCAGGGTCAGAGTTCACAGGCAGCTCCAGGGGACACTGAGTGCAGGGATGCCCTGTGAAGTCCGTCCCTCTTGAGGGTGTGTTTAGCCAGCTCTGGAGCGGGGACTTGAACTGCCCTGTTCCCAGCTGTGCCCCTGAAGCCAAGCACTGCCCCGACCAGCTGCACAGACCGTTCGACATCCTTGCTCTTAGTGGGGAGAGAATCCAGTTCTCTCCTCACCACGGTCACAGAGCAGACACCAAACACTTCCTCTGTCATGTCAAAGGGGGTTTTTATTCCACCTGACCAGATAATTAGGTAATTAGTACCGTTAACTGGCAGGGCACAGACAACGTGCATATGTGTATCTCTAGGGAGGCATGTTTTCCAAAAATGTCCCATCAAGTGCTTTTTATTACACTTTTTTTTTTTTCCTGGAGAAGCATTTCATTTCTCAAAAAGGATGCTGGGCACGTTTCCTGTCCATGCCAGTATGGCCTTTTTTCACTTCATCACGCTGGACTGCAAACAACGAAGAAGCTGTTTCTGATCCCCCACGGATCTTACAACAAACGCTGCCGTGCTGGCTGGCTCCTTTCTCCCCTCCAGGCACTCCCCACCCTGGTTGGGGGACACAGTTCAGGAGCGCTGTCTTGCTGAAAATTAAAAAGACCAGGAGAGGGAGCACAAGGACACAAGAGGTGTATAGATCTGGGTCTCTGGGCAAGTCAGAGAGAGAGAATGAGGCAAGGAGAAGCCAGTTGCCTCAATAAATAGATATGGAATCTGAATGGTGTACTTCTCAGGGAGGAAAGAACGGGAATTTGGGATCTGTTATTTGTTCACCACACCGGAAACATTTTCAGTTGATCATAAGGAAAGAAAACCTGAAAGGCCATTTCATTTGTTCTTCATTCATCCTGGATGATAACATTGCTTTATCAACTGCTATTATCTGTTGTTGTGGGGTCCACGACCAAGTCTGTACGTGCACCGGGAGGATTCACTCTAATCAGGCTTCTCTTCTGCATGCTGAATTTCTTTCAGCTCTGAGAGGAAGAGTGAAATAAATAAGAGACTTAATGCACTTTACTTGTATAGTGTTAATAACACTTTGGGCTTCCCTGGTGGCTCAGACGGTACTGCCATGCGGGAGACTTGGGTTCAGTCCCTGGGTTGGGAAGATCCCCTGGAGAAGGAAATGGTAACCCACTCCAGTATTCTTGCCTGGAGAAATCCATGGACAGAGGAGCCATGGACAGTGGGCTATACGGTCCATGGAGGTGCAAAAGAGTTGGACACGACTGAGCGATTAACACTTCCCTTTCACGTTTCAATAGCACCTTAGAGCCTCTGCCTTCCCCGGGTCATGTTAGTTCACCTTCGCCACTTAGCGACATGGGGGCACCTGCGTCAGCCTGGCGAGGGTTCCGCCTCACCTGGAGACCAGTGGGTCCCAGTTCCACCACAGTCCTTAGTCTGAGGAGATGTCTGAGCTGAGGAGTGTGACACCTGGAACAAGGCAATGAGATCAGCTGTTCTCCCTCTGGGGCTTCACACTGTGGGATGCTGGCTCGTGGCCACCTTGGCTACGCAGGGCACAGACCCCTTTGTTCCTTTACCTAAGGCATACTGCCCACCTCCCATGGTTCCACAGAGTCTCAGGTGTTGGGGGGATAGAACAATGAATAAGGAAGGAAGGGTCCTGGTCTGAGAGATTCTAGGTGGATGGGGCAGAGACAGGTCAGCAGCCTGATATTAAATAAGAGCTGGAATGGAGAGGAGAGCCTTTATGCTCTACCAGCATACCCAGGGGCTGGTAGAAGGGCATCTGGTTCTGAGGAAGTGACACACAGGCTGAAGCCTGGGTGAGGATCAGCTGGGTACTGGAAGGGAACTGGTGGATCCTGCAAAGACACAGGAGAGAACCCAGCGCACCATGAGGGGTGGCAGGAATACAGCTATGGTGGGATGCTAGGGTGTGGACCACGAGGAGGGAGAGCTGGCGATGTGTGAGGACCCAAATCAAGACTGAGAATGATTAAAAGAGGGTCACAGTGCTTCTAACTCACTCACCAAAGCCATAATCTGGACACCGTATCAGTGACAGTAAGGTTCCAGTTGGAAGCTCCTTGGGACACACATCACACTTTACCTGTGTGACGATTCCAGCAGGAATTAAGGTTCACAGGAGTCACCAAGGTAGTTTAGGATTCCGAGTCATAAATTATTAGGGAGGATGTGGCTCAGAATTCTGTAGCCTAGAGCTTTCTTTAAGGGAAGACAGCCATTGATATTTTAGCTATTGCATGATGTAGGATTTTTTTAAAAACAGCCAACTTGCCCAATCAATCATCCTGGTCTGGCAATGAGAAGGAGCTGAAAGTTCTTACAGAACTTAAATTAAAAAATTTAAATAAAGATAAATGGCAGAGAGGCAGACTAGTATAACATGAGGTGGTGTGTTGAAAATAGCAATGGTCACAGATGGGGAAAAGGCAACCTTCCTCTTGGCCACTGAGTCTGGTGGTAACTGGAGGCAGCTGACCAGTTCTATGGCGATTGTCCCTATAACTTCTTCCATCATCACCTGAATGGACTTCAGACTGCAAAGTGAACTTTCTGACTCTGACCCTTCTGCCTCCCCCTTATAAGCACTCTTGTGATCACCCTGAACCCAGCTGGATAATCCAGGAAAATCTCTGCATCTCAAGATCCTTAATCCCATCTGCAAAGTCCTTTTGGCCATGGAAGGCAGTGTATTCACAGGTTTGGGGGATTAAGATGTAGCCATCTTTGCGGGGGGCATTACTCTGCAGACCACACTTGATTATTATAAAAATCTATGCAGCTGTTGTCTTAGCTGTGTCTTATGGCTTCAGTGCTTCAAAACTGAGGCTGCAAAGGCGGGTCCTTATGTAAGCCAAGGTGACCTACATATTCAGATCTTTTTGTGATCAAGTGGTGTGCATTGAATAATCAATGGGTAAAGTGAAGAAAAAGCATGGAAATTTCAGAGTTCGGGCATTTTCTCTTTGCTCTCACTGTATGTTTAAATATTGTTCAGCATCCTCTTCATTATTTTTTGTGTAAAGACAAACTTGCAGTGCTGCATTCACGGAAATTTCTATGTGGCACAGGGGAACCTTGAACAGGGGCTGGAGGGACTTGCTGTCTCCGTGTCTACAGCTGACTGGACTGTGACCCCAGGGCTTATTTTCCCACCAGTTAAAAGCCCAGCATGTGCATCGTTAATGAAGATTACTATTGTCATCACTGAGACGAGGGGTTAAGAACTCGGGTTCTGGAGTCAGGTTGCCGGGGCTTATATTCTGGTTCCTTAATTTAGGAGTTGATCTTCAGGTAAGTTAATTAGTCTCTCTTGCCTCAGTTTCCTCATTTGGCTTCTGGGGATAATAACAGTAGCGATCTCATAGCATCAATGAGTTAAACATGTATTGTGTATGAAGCAGTGCCTGGCACATAGTGAATGCTCACTAAGGGTTATTTTTAATCATCATCATCAACAGTATATTAGACACAAGGGATGTATCAAAGAGAAAATATAGCCCTTTTCCTTAGTGCTGGGTCAGATGATTTTGAAGACCAAGTTTTTATGATTTCCAATATATCATAGAAGAAAAAGACTCCTTTGACTTTCTCACTTCCCGTGGATCACACCGTGCTAGCAAGATCCTTTAATATTTCTCCCTGCTGCCAATTAAGTGCACCAAGTCAAAACTGATATGTAAAAAATTACTGTCCCATGATCACCTGGTGGCCTTGCTAATAAATCTTAGCTTAATGAAGCATATGTATCTTTTCAGGAGAATGTGGCACAACCAAAACTAGAGGGATATGGGCTCCAGCTTAAAGTGCCTTTAAAAAGCTCACTGCATAACTGTATGCCCATAAATGCAAATGCTGTAATTTATTTGAGTCAAAGATCATTTTCAAAAAGCAAGAACATAGAGTGGAATCTAAAAGAAATACAAACGAACTTATTTCTAAAACAGAAAGAGACTCACAAACATAGAAAACAAACTTATGGAACCAGAGGGGAAGGGGTGGGGTAAGGATAAATGAGAAAGCTGGGATTAATAGATACACGCTGCTACATACAAAGCAGATAACTAACAAGGACCTACAGTATAGCATAGGAAAGTATACTCAATATTTTATAATAAACTATAAGGGACAAGAATCTAAAAAAGAACATATCTCTCTCTATATATATCTGAATCACTGTGCTGGATATCTGAAACTAACACAATATTGTAAATCAAATATACATAAAAAAAAAGGGTTCAAAGCTAAAAAAAAAAACCATACATATACATCTATACTCATGGTAGCTTTTAAAGCAGTCTACAAGGTCCAATGAGTCAGTTTTGAGAGTAGACCTTCAAATAGCTCTCTTCCACTTGAAATCTGAAGTGTGGAAAGTGGAGTGGATGTATGTTTTACGGAAAGAGTTGGCAATAAAAAATAGAGGACACTCATAGCTGAAGCAAGCCAGGAGGAATTTATACAGTGAGTTTTAAATCACACTCAAAATTGGCTTGTGTTATCCACTGGGGGAAAAAAAAAATCCCATTGATTTTGGGTTTCCTGAAGATGTTTTCTGGGTGAGGCAGACCCTTGACCAGGCAAAGCTTCAGATGCAGACTTCTCTGTTTTCAAAAGGATTTGGAGAGGCAGAAATGTTGCTAATAGAATACAGGAATGAAAATGAATAATATATTTCTTGGTATTGTGCTTCTCAGGTAGCACTGTGGTAAAGAGTGCAATGCAGGAGATGCAAGAGATGCAGGTTCGGTCCCTGGTTGGGAAGATCCTCTGGAGAAGGAAATGACAACTCACTCCAGTATTCTTGCCTGGAAAATCCCATGAACAGAGGAGTCTGAAGGGCATCAGTTCATGGGGTCAAGAAAAGTCAGACATGACTAAGCACGCTTTGGTATTAAAATAGGCTGATTTAATTCTATCATAGTGGCTGAAAATTTTCCATCTTGTTATTAACTCTTTAGAGAGTCTTGAACTTAGTGTTTTTTTTTTCTTTTCCCCTTTCCTTTTTTTCTATTCAAACACTTCTATATATAATCTTTATATCCTAATACAAAACACAGTGTTCCATTAATAGAAAGCCAGCCCTGTGAGTCGACTGAATTTCTTCTTTTGTTCCTCTGATACTAAAATCTTTATATTGCTCAAATTATTTTCATATTCACTGGGCACACAATAGGTACTCAATAAAGTTCCTTGGCCCCTATCTGTTAACATATTTCTTCCTTTAGTCTTCTTTTTTTTTTTTTTGGCCACATCGCATGGGGGATCTTAGTTCCCGGAACACAGATTGAACCCATGCCCCTTGCAGTGGAAGCACAGAGTCTTAACCACTGGACCACCAGGGAATTTCCTCTTTCTTTAGTCTTTGGTTTACAAACCGCTTGCTATATCACTGGCTCCAAGAGCCTCCCCTTCAGACTCTCCATCATTTATTGGGAAGTTTAACCCAAACTGAGATAACTCTCATAAGACATCTTGGGGGCAAAAAGGTTCAGAAAAAACACAACATCCCACTTATCAAAAATTAAGTGCTTTTTTTTCTCATTTCAGCTCGGGCAGCAGAAGGGAAATATCAGCCTTCAGAGGTCCCCATGAAATATCTGTCAAGATATGTGAAATTTTTTTTTATTTGGGTGGCTTATTTCATAATACAGTTGATGTGTTTCATGAGGAAAATAAAAAGGTCAATTCAATTGATCAAACATGGTTTTGGTGACAGACACACATACATATAAATGCTCATGCTCTCCCAGTTATAACAACACTGAACCTAATTTAGAGCCACAAGATCTAGGACATTAAGAGTTAATACTTAAACCTCACCCTTAATTCATTTTGTCATGCCTGAGTATCACTCTTCCCATAGCAAGCAAAAACACCCACTGTTCAGAGGCCACTAGACAGAATGAAATCAGCTATAACATCACTGTGCCACAGTGGAGGGAATTAGGGATGAGCCTGGAGAACAAGCTTCGGTGCTCTTTGTATGTGAGAGCGGGAAGCAGGACAGGAGGGAAAGAAAGGAAGACAAAATAAAAAGAGTAAAAAATGAAAAAGCTGGCACTGTAGCTCCAGGCAAGCTCCTGCTTGCCTTCCATCTATTTCAACCAAGGGCATCTTTAAGGCTGGGCGCAGACACCTATTCTCGTTATAGCAACACAGGCTATTAGCAGCCTAAACTCCCAAACGAACTTGAAAGAGTAGATGAATCAGAGTGATCAGAACTGATGGAATGCGCCCTTCTTATCCTTCTCCTGTAACTGTGCATGTGGGCAGGAAAAAGGGGGCTTCTCTTACTCAGCTGAAGTGCCCCTTTGTTTGCTTATTTTAGGAATGGTTTGAATTACCGCTCTTTCAACAACATTATGGGTCACAAACCCACTAAAATGAAACAATCACGCTGTACTTCTTTATCATGAATCACTGCTTTAATTTTTAACCCAACTCAGCAGGAAATCATGTGTTTAGCCCATGCAACTTTCATTTGACCATGGAATTAATAAAATCTCTGTTACCTAACAGAATACCATGGGACTATTTGAGAGCAATGACAAATTTAAGGAGGGAACTGCTCCCCCACCCCTTTCTCTGACAGCTGCTTGGTTCTGGGGTAGTAAAATCACACATAAAAGAGCAAAAAGCAAATTTACTAATTTGCCTCCTACATTTACTACTTCACCAGGAGGAGCTCTGCTCTCTATATAAATTCTTTTTTCTAAGGCTTCCTCATCAGTTGGACTAGGTTCTGCCAGTAAGTAATACTCTTAAATTGTCATCTGCTTATAAACTTTTTAAAATGTTATTTTTTATTTTTGCAATGTGGGAGAATGTATCATGCAGTGAGGAATGACTCGCTTGATGTTACCTGCTAGTATGTACAGTGAACTTCCTTTGTCCTGTCTAAAGTACATTTTTCAATGAGAAGAATGACATTACAAAATAGCTCTTCTTCGCTGTATTCAGAAAATAGCTACATATATTCATTATTAGGACTCTTCGATTTTATTGAAAAATACCCATTTGAACCCAAAACATGTGCAGAAGGTTAGCTATTATCTTAATCCTAAGTTCTGCTATTATATTTCCATCACAGATGTTCTGCACTGATAGAAAAGTCGGAGCTATTTGGATTTGACAGCTTGGATTAATAACTACCCATCTCGAATCATTAATGATGCTGGTTCCAGTTCAGTGATTGAAATGGGTAAAAAAAAATTTTCATCTTATTCTTTCCTTATGAAAGAGCTGTTGGCTTGGCAATGCATTTCTTTCTGGAAAAAAAAAAGTCCTTTTGAAGGAGAGAATAGTAAAAACGGTGTAGGAAGTGCTAGAGAAGAATAGAAATTCATTTTAAAGCAGTGTACCATGTACAAATGCTGTCTTACAAATAGGATTATTTAATTTAAACCTTAGATCTGTCAAGCTTCATTACTTCAAATGGAGCCTGTCGTTTCTTGAGTTCATTATATACTGAGATTATATGACAATTTATGTTAGGTTCGGTCATTGCTGAGATCCAAGGCAGTTTAAAAAAAAAAATTACACAGCAGTGTCAGTAAATAGAGCAAAGTCATCGCAGTGTTGGGAAAGGCAAAAAGTCATCTTGCTAAATGAGGATCCAAGCTGTCCTGTACCGAGACTGCTTCTAATAAATAAAAGGCCTCTGGGAAAAGTGCTGAGCGCATGCTGGATCTATTTTCAGCTTGCATCAGCAGCTGCTGCCCCTGGGATCACATCTTTACGCATACTCTACACCATATGTAATCACTCCAGCGCTGCAACCAGTAAGATAATGAAAGAGCATGGCATAAATCTATACTCGAGTAGAATGCTAAATGAGAAAAATAATACAAAAAGGGGGGAAATAAACCACATTTTCAAGTCATTAGGAAGAAAGACTTTGACATATGAAGTGTTGCAACCATTAATAGCACTTATCATATAGAGTGGAGACAAAGAGACAAATTAATCAAACTGACAGAACTGGGACATTTTATGCTAATGCAGGCTCCTGGGTTTTAGTCTGTGTTCCTCTGCGTCTGGAAAACTGATACCATTACAGGGCAGGAAATTGTATGAATAACATGCAACAGATCATAAAAATTCACACACCAACTGCAGAAACACTGCCAAAAAGCTCAGTAAAAACAAGGATAGCGACCTCCACGGAGGAACTACCAGCAAGTCATGAATGCAAATATGTCCAGGAATATCTCCCATTCATGCATTGTAATTAACTCTAGGCTTCTCGCTCATAATAATAGTGACGAAAACGAAGCCTGAAGAGTGAACTCTGCCGCTACCCAGAAGAGGCTGTTTGCCATCAGCTGGAGTGACTATAGCTCCAACGTAAATTTACTGGCCAGGTTGGGTTAGTCTTAAAAAAAAAAACACATAAACATAAAGGGAGGAGGGAAAGTCATAAATTGCTAATGCAAAGAAAAGATAAGCCAACATTTTCACGTATATTCGTGCGAGTGATAGGAAGAAAGGGAATCTGATATTGAAAACATTTTTCATAAAATACACACTGTCCTTGACTTATAAACAACCCTTACTTTATGAATAAGCTGGACTTGAAAGTGAATGGTAGGCAAGCCCTCAGGAAGGCTCAGCAGAAACATGCCCTTTGTCTTCCAATCGTAAACTCCTAGGGTGGCTGGTGAGGTAGGTCTACTGGCTCATTCATACAGAACCACAGAGACAGTAAATGACTGCCATGATAATAAGATCTCTATACCTTCCCAGAGGAAGCTCTTGTATCCTTAGTACTGGGTCCTTTAGCTGCAACTCCAAATAATTTTCCCATAAAAAAATTAACAATAAATACCAACAGAAGTTAGGCATGGCTAAAATAATGCATCAGAACTAAAATCCAATGAGATCATCTTTGCTGGCATTCAGGACTCTGGTTCTCAACAATTCTGTTCCAGTCTTTCCTCTCATTTTCCTGCCTCTGGAACTTTCTTAAAGGAAACCCGTCATGATATTAACCAAATGGCTACCATGTGAGTATTGTCCTAGATGGTTGATTTGCAGATTAAAAATAGCATCGCCACTACCATCACCACTCAGAAATCTTGCACAAAGATCTTACTGTCCAAATGAGGAGACAGACAAGCAATAATTCAATTACAAAGCAATGTACAAACTGCAGTGACAGAAATATAGAACGGTGTGACACACATATAATGGAGGGACACTGGACTCCAAGGGCCTTTTCCCACCTATGGAAATGCCACTCACATCTCCTCTCCTCCATGAGATCATCTCTCATTTGAACTATCTACTCTTTCTTTGCAGTGTTACAGCCCTTCACTTATTTCTAGATGATAGAAATAAATTCTTTCTCTCTTTGCATGATGATAAACATCTGTCCACTGAATACATTTTAAAAAATGAAAGCCAACAAAGATAGAAGGGTATCCTGTTTCCAGGATAAAAGACATTCTCAGTGGTTCAAACAATTAATTTCTTTAACAAGAGATTAAAAAAATATATATTTTGGCCACACTTCACAGCATGTGGGACCTTAGTTGAACAGGGATCAAACCCATGCCCCCTACATTGGAAGGTGGTGTCTTAACCACAGGACCATCAGGGAAGTTCCACCAAACAACTAATTTTTCAACAGACTTCTGGAACACAATTTATTTAAGCTGCCTATCCTAAGCTTGTGATCCTTAGCTACTGGGCCACCAGAAAATGGAACCTGCGTTTGTGTTGACCAATGCACGAAATGATGGAAATGTTTCAAGTAGTGTCAATGTGAAGATTCTTCTTATACTCATGTCACTTGCATACTAGGGGGAAAAAATCTGTTTCAGGGGAGGACTCCTGGCTTGGTAAAATGAAAAGTTAAAAATACAACCTGGTTTTACTTACGAAGATGGCAGTAAGTTTGGCTATGTCCTAGGTTGGTCTATGATTATAATGAGAATCATCAGGTAAGGCTGTTCACAGTGACAGATCTGGGAACACAGCTACATCACTGGGGCTAACCCTTATTATCAGGGACCATGCCTGAGTGGCCACCCTCCAGAGGGAGCAGAAGGCTCAGGTGTGGGTTTTCCTGAATGCCTTTCAGCCCTGAGGATACCTGTGGAGGACCCAGATCTTCAGTAGGAAGATCACTTAGTGCAGCTGTGGAACCCTGCTGGCCTCCACCCAAAGGTGCTGAGTCTTCTGCTGCTTTCTCTTTTTTATGAAGTCTATATAACTTTTATATCTTAACATCACAAGATTTTAAAATATATTATTTTTCATTCTGTGTTATATTTTGTATAATTTTAGCATATTTACCATTTTACCCTTTTGTTAATACAATCAGGTATACTGTGGACTGGCCATACAGACCTATCAATTTTCAGTATTTTTACCAATGACAGGGGGTAGAATGGCCTTATTCTTTATGGTGTTAAGCGTAAGGAGATGNAGGCTTAGATCTCACTGTTTCCTTGATGACAACGGACGGAAGTTCTTATTGTTGAGAGATTACATGATGAAGTGGGTGCATGTACTGGCATCCGGGGCAGGCAACCCCAAATTGTACTTCAATGGCATAATTGATTATTTGGAGTTAAAGTTCCTTATGAAGCAACCTATGTAAAAGGGACACTCTGACCCTCCTTCTCTGACTCCCTGAAGTCAGGACATAAATCTGTCATGTGAAAGGTACTCTCTGGGCATCTTAAGGAAGAAGGATACCCCTTATTGCTAAATTTAGGAAATCTGGGGCCAAGAAGCCTGTATAAACAAATCTGTTCCTTCTTTAATTTACTGCCCCAAGCCCAAACTCTGTTTAGATCCTTCACTAAGTAAGCATTCAAAGCCTAACTTTCTTTGTCCTGTTGATTTGTCACAAATGTGTTTGTTGTTTCTTTGCCCAAAAAAGTATAAAAACTGCCTGCTCTGGTGACTTCTTAGGTCCCATTTCTAAAGAGACCTCTGTACACATGAGATAAAATTTGTTTCTCTTCTGATCATCTGTACTGCGTCAATTTTATCATTAGTTCAGTCACAAGAACTCAAGAAAAGGGAAGGGAGGGTTCCTTCTCCCTGAAATATATATATATATATGTTACTATATACATATATATTTTTTCATATTAACACTGGCTACTTGAAACTATGGCTCTGTGATAAAAACAGTAATTCTTTTCTAGATTTGTTTATTTGAAAGTTCTCTTTTTTTTGAAAAATACTCTCATGTTTCTGCTCTTGAGTTTAATACACTTATAAGTGCTGTAGGGGGTTCCCATGGCATGGTCACAGCTGGAGGTCTGGTGGGCTTTTGTAAATGGCATTTGGAAGAATGATTAGTTTGCCAAAGCATTAGCAGTCTTTTGTATTGTTTCCATCTGTTTCTTGTCCAAAGAGACAAGTGTTGGAATTTTATTTATTTAATGGACTTTGTTTGAGTTAGCTAATTTTCCCACTGCCCAGAATTCTTGAGGGAAGCTGTGAACATTTATCACAAGGAATTACTCTGTTCAGTTCTTGCTCAGCAGCGCAGAGGCAGGGGATATCACTTTTATGGCCATCAAACACCTGATATTTTGATCTTTTCTGTGATTAAGTTATAAAGAAGAAATTGTGAACTTGCTTGGTTCTTGTATTTAGTAAAATTTTATTTAATTATAGTTGATTTATAATCCTNCTCTATTCAGTTCTTGCTCAGCAGCGCAGAGGCAGGGGGTATCACTTTTATGGCCATCAAACACCTGATATTTTGATCTTTTCTGTGATTAAGTTATAAAGAAGAAATTGTGAACTTGCTTGGTTCTTGTATTTAGTAAAATTTTATTTAATTATAGTTGATTTATAATCCTGTATTAATTTCTACTGTACAGCAAAGTAATTTGGTTATACATATATAACCATTCTTTTTTATATTCTTTTCCATTATGGTTTATCAAAGGAAAAGGATACTGAATATAGTTCCCTGTGCTATACAGTAGGACCTTGTTTATCCATCCCCAGTTTGTATCTGCTAATCCCAAAACTCACAGTCCGTCTCTCCCCCACCCCAACCTCTCCCTTGGCAAGGGCCATATTTTTAAAGTACAATTCAGCAGTGCAGTCAGTTGGTTCTGTTTTTGGTTTCTTTTCTGAAGAAGGGAAAAATAGATATATTTACATTTCTAAAGTTTTCTCATCCAGAACTTGTTCTGTGCCCAGGTCTTGCATTACTTTCTCTTATTTCACATTCACAACAACCTTACTTGAGCACTGTTGTTATCCTCACCTTATTGTTCGGAACAATGTTGCAGAGAGCTCACAAAAATCTACAAAACTCCCTTAACAGTCAGTTATCAGAGGTTGTTTCAATCCCAGGTCTTGGCCATGAGGGGGAAGCTTATCTCAGAAGCTTGTGAGATAAGCCTCTGTCCCCACAGCTCTGATGGGCTTGGAGGCGTCCACATGCAGATAAAATGGTTGGAAATGGAAGCTGAAAGACTTGACCCCCTTTGGAAGAGGTGGTCACAGTTGTGCTGTGAAAATCAACCAGAGGGGGACATTTCAACTCTTTCTTGGTAACCATGGAAATCGTATATAAATTATGGCACCTGGTGTATTAGGACTACACATTTTAGGAAATTAATAGTCTTTTGTCTTCTCTCTGTTAGTATGATGTAGGGTCATGTAACTGCCAGTGAGCTGCTTGCTTGCTGGC
>SJYX01009248.1:0-14674 GCA_006410675.1 Oreotragus oreotragus | reverse complement strand
TAGTTCCCTGAGCAGGGATTGAGCCTGGGCCCCCTGCACTGGGAGTGTGGAGTGTTAGCCACTGGACCCCCATAGAAATCCTCAGAACCAGAATCTTGACTGAGCTTTTCTGGCCTCCTTATGACACAGCAGGGAGCTTGAAGAACATCCTGTTCAGTCCTGCTCTGTGACCACACCTGGCAGATCTCCAAACTTGTCCTGGGATACCTCTGCTTCAGGCTTGGACGGGGGGCCTTGGCCCACCTCACTGTTTACCTGCTATAAGATATTTCTGAGCTTGGCCCTGTTGCAGGCCTTGGGGAGCCCTGAGCATGGAGGAACAGGCTGACAGATGCAGCAAGTCATGGAGGCTGGCATGGGTGGCCCTGGAGCCCAGCAGGGCCTGAGTGGGGGCTGCTGTTCAGCGGCGTTGGGAAGATGGACCATCCAGAGGCCTCAGTAGAGGGTGGGGCAGCCCACACTGGGGTAGACATGGCCAAAAGCGTGAGGGTAAGAGGTCGAGGTGAGCAGGGACTGGGGAGCACTCCTGCTCAAAGGGAGGCAGGCCCTTCCTGCACAAAGTCAGACAATCTGGTTCCACCTTCTCCAGATGTTGCCTTCCTTACTAGCCCTTCCCTTTGCTCCATCAGAGGAAACCCCTGCGGAGCCCTGGCTTCATCCTTCAGGGATTCAGGTGTGGGTTTGAGGTGGTGGGGAGACGCTGGGCCAGCACACACAGAAGCATGGCAGGTCAGTGCCCAGGGCCAGGGGGTGATCACCGCCCTCCTGTCCTGCCACTGGGACAACTGTCTCCTCTGATCCCTCTCTTTGGCTGGGAGCGTTGCCATGTCCTTATACCACTAGAGTGACTCTGTGTGTACATGACATAATATCACTGTCCTGCAGATGCTGGCTGGGGGCTTTGAATCTTGCACCTTCCTGTAGGGCATCAGCCCTGCTCTACTGCCCACTTCACTCGCCCTTCCAGGTGGTGTCATAGGAGCTGCAGGGGAATAGGCCTCTCTGGAGACCCTTGTGACTCCTGGATACTACGTGGAGAGCATTGGTGGTGGGTGCCAGGGGTGTGTGGCATCATGGAAGTAGGGTTGGACCCAAGTGTGCCTTGACTGGGTAAAGTAACTTCACTTCTGAACCCCAGTTCTCTCGTCTATAAGATGGTTGAGAGGAAGAAATGAGAAAATTCTCACAGAATGTTTTAACACTGTGCCAGGCACCCAAAAGCTCAATAGATGCTATGTAGTTCTCCTGCAAATCTGTGGCCCTGGTGACTCTGTTGTAAACCAGAAGAGATCCTTAAAAAAACAGTCCCAATAAAAGGTACAGAAATCTCACAAGACAGGGTGGAAGAGAGGCCTGGGCCTCAACCGATAGAATGCTGTCCATCATGGCATACCACCCCTACATCATCAGACAATGATAGGCTTAGAAGGGGCAGAATCAGAAACTCTGGTTTTAGACTCTTGGTTGTAGATTCTCAGCACATGGAACAAAAAGATAATCCTCATGGATGTCACTAGAGGTAGCCCACAGTCAAGGCTGGAACTGATGAGGGGAACCTTCTCTATTGTAAAGAAGTAGGATGCTTTGTGTATGGATGTGAGAGTTGGACCATAAAGAAGGCTGAGCACCGAAGAATTGATGCTTTCAAACTGTGGTNTCTCAGCACATGGAACAAAAAGATAATCCTCATGGATGTCACTAGAGGTAGCCCACAGTCAAGGCTGGAACTGATGAGGGGAACCTTCTCTATTGTAAAGAAGTAGGATGCTTTGTGTATGGATGTGAGAGTTGGACCATAAAGAAGGCTGAGCACCGAAGAATTGATGCTTTCAAACTGTGGTGCTGGAGAAGACTCTTCAAAGTCCCTTGGACTGCAAGAAAATCAAACCAGCCAATCCTAAAGGAAATCAATCCTCAATATTCATTGGAAGAACGGATACTGAAGCTGAAGCTTCAGTACTTTGGCCACCTGATGCGAAAAGCTGACTCATTGGAAAAGACCCTGATGCTGGGAAAGGTTGAGGGCAGGAGAAGGGGATGACAGAGGATGAGATGGTTGGATGGCATCCCCAAGTCAATGGGCATGAGTTTGAGCAAACTTTGGGATATAGTGAAAGACGGAAGCCTGGAGTGCTGCAGCCAGTGGGATCACAGAGTTGTACACTAGTTAGCAGCTGAACAACAACAGTGATGCTTGGGGCCAGTGTAGTATAGGCAGGAGCCCTGCAGGCCAAGAGGGTGTCTTCCAGCCACAAGGTTCAAAGACTCCATGTGAAGAGTCAGTGGCTGGGTTTCCCCCAGTGGGGAGGGAGAGGGACCAGCTTCCTCATCTCCCCAAGAGAACCTTTGGATCTGGGGGACATGGCAGGAATGAGAGGAAACTCAGCTGGATGCCAGGGGAACAAGGGGAGGCTCCTAAGGCCACTGGAGCAGATCTAGGATGGGAAGAAGGCGTAACAAAAGTCTGGGTGGACAGAGGCAGGAAGCTGGAGGCCCTGTGGGAAGCAGCAGATCCTAAGCTCTTTGCATTGTTGGAGCTGTGAGAAGACTTCCTCTATGCTGGCAGGCTGGTGGAAACTAGACAAGATGTTTGGACCAGGCCCACCCCCAGGTAGTGCCCAGTGGCAGGGATTTGGAGAACAGGCAGCCCTGCTGAGTGAGGGCAATGCACACAACCCAAAAGGGAAGCGCCTGGGGGTGCCAGCCCCTCCTCTCTTGTCTTACACTGCAAAGAAGGCAACTGCACATGGGTCCCTGAGGTTGATGACGTACCACCAGCAAAGAATTTGGCACTTGGGGGTGCCCAGAGGAGTGCTAAGGGGGTGGGTTTGACCAAAAAAGGAATGGGGACCCCTGGTACTGACCATGGACTGGATTTTTCTAAGGGAAATCTTTAGAGTTCAGAGAGTAGAACAAAGTTAAAAATAAAAGAGGGTCTATTTTAGGCTCTCTTATCTATTGCACTAATCATCCTGTCCCATTTTTGCAAAGTGCAGAGCATAGTTCTAAACAGGATTTTACTATGATCAGCCATTCAGGCAACGTGTGTGCTGAGTGTCTAAAGTTTCATGCAGAACCAGGTTCCAGGGGGCCAGACATAGGTACACCCACAAGGAAATGAATTTGACTTGATAACCTCATGTAGTCTACGGCAACCCTGTCACCATGGGGACAGGGCACTGGGAGAAGAGGGAACAGTGAGCAGGTTGGCCAAGGTCAAACTGATAAGCAGTTCATGATCAGACCAGGAAGTTCCTCTGGCTTTCCCCATGGCCGCCTCGAGCTGACTGCCAGCTGGCCCAGCAGCTCACCATGACTCTTACAGAAGTGACTCACTGATGGCATTTCCAGTGGCAGCNGGAACAGTGAGCAGGTTGGCCAAGGTCAAACTGATAAGCAGTTCATGATCAGACCAGGAAGTTCCTCTGGCTTTCCCCATGGCCGCCTCGAGCTGACTGCCAGCTGGCCCAGCAGCTCACCATGACTCTTACAGAAGTGACTCACTGATGGCATTTCCAGTGGCAGCTGCTGAGTGTCCGAGGGAGAGACAGGCTTCAGAAAACATGCAACAATGAAAAGCTCCTAACAACTGATATAAAATCAATCCAATGAGAAAATAGCACCCCACATAGAAATATCCCTGAGAGGCTGGGACAGATCTACCCTCCTTGAGACTCTTTCTGACACGGCCCTTGCTTCCCAGTTGTGGCTGTGCCTGCGTTTACATCCACCAGCCAGACTTGGGCCTCGGCCCTGTGATGCTCTCTGCCTTATTAATAAGAACAACAATACATTTGAGAACTTCTCTCTGCTAGGTGCTTTAAACATGCTCATTCAGTCCTCCCATCAATCTGCTTAGGTCCATGATTTTTACCATTTCATAGATACTGACAGTCGCTCAGCTCCCAAGTTTCAGAGATTTAGACTCAGTCTGTCTGATTCCAACAAGATGACCTTTCTGCTTCTCTCTGGTTGTCAGACTTGCAGGTGGCAGGGAAGAGCTGGGAAGAACTGGGAACGCATTTAGTGAAAGAAGCCCCTAACATCCTGAGGCCCTGGGCAGCACTGTCTGATAGAGCTGTCTGTGATGATGCAAGTGTTCTGTGTCTGGGCTATCCAGCTTGGCAGCCACTAGCCACACATGGCTATAGGGAACGTGAAATGTGACTGAAAATTCACATTACACATTTATTTATTTATTTATTTATTTATTTTTGGTTCTCTGGGCCTTTGTTGCTGCACATGGGCTTTCTCTCGTTGCTGTGAACAGAGGCTGCTCTGTGTTGGAGCGCATGGGATTCTCCTTGCAGTGCCTCTCTTGCTGTGGAGCACGGGCTCTGGGGGCACAGGTTGCAGTAGCTGTGGCTGGCGGGATCTGGAGCGTCGGTCCCGCAGTTGTGGCACATGGGCGTAGCTGCTCTGTGGCCTGTGGAATCCTCCCAGACCAGAGACCAGACCTGCATCCCTTACACTGGCATGTGGATTCTTACCCACAGTGCCACCAGGGAAGCCCCTGAGTTTTTAACTTAAGCTAAACAGCCATGTGTGGCTATTGGCTGCTGTGCTGGACTAACACTCACCGAGGGCTGTGGGCAGAAACCAGCAGGTTGACACTAGATCAGGATCTGTGCAACTCGTGTATCTGGGTCGTAGGAACAGGACAGGGATTGAAAATGGCCGGGGCCCAAGCTGGCCTGCCGTGAGCTCGGGTCTCAGTGGGTGAGGCCTCTGCAGTCACCTCTAGAGGTGGGAGTTGAGACATTAAATCACGGAAAGGAGGGAGGGAGGAGTGGGCAGGGAGAGGTGAGAGGAGGGGCTTGGAGAGTGGAGGCAGGTATCAGATAAGTTCACTCGAGGACCCAGTCTCTTGTTCTCTGAGCTAACGCCCCATGAATGCGAAGGAAAGAAGTCTTCTCAGTGTCAGCTAGTGGTTCTGCCCCGAGGGAAAGCAGCTTCCTGTCCCTCTGCCAGGTGCCCTAGACTTCCTGTGAGCTGTGTGCACCTCCGTCCACATCCTTTTCCTATGTTTGCTTTGGAGCATCCAAGCAGCCTGTGCCTGGAAAATAAACATCACTGTGGAGACAAACTCACTTGGCTCCACTTACAGTGGCTGACGGCCTGTGACTTTCTAATTCAAAGGCCCTTTGCTTCTGTGAACATTGCCCTAGAAGCTTTGCCCAAGCATTGCCCGTGGAAAAAAATATTGGAAGCCAAGGGCAATAAAATGCCTCTGATCAGAAAGACTTGAGAAGATCCCTGAGAAGGCATCAGAGGCAACACTGAGTAGGACAGCCTTACAGGCTGCCTCGGCCACTCTGCTCTTGGTTTTGCAAACTGAATATGCCCCTCCACCAGCTTCTGCTGCACCCTGCAGATGTGGGGGTAGTAATGCAACGCCAGAAGGCCCTGAGCAACTTGCTCCAGAGGGGTGTCCTTGCCGTGGGCCTTCAAGGGCTGGGATGGATTTACCCTTTGTCCTCATGCTGCCTTGAGCCTGGATGTCTGGACCAAAAGGGCAGGAGGTTGATCGCAGGACTAGTCACAGGGAGTAAAGGGCCTTCCCAGGGTGTGATGCTGAGACTTGGGACATCCAACTCCTTTCGTGTTCTGATCATGGAAGGAGAAGAAGCAGTGTTTGGGAAGTTTACAAGACCTCCCTGAG
Organism: Oreotragus oreotragus; assembly: GCA_006410675.1. Lineage (NCBI taxonomy): Eukaryota > Metazoa > Chordata > Mammalia > Artiodactyla > Bovidae > Oreotragus > Oreotragus oreotragus. The sequence goes on along the minus strand of SJYX01009248.1, from coordinate 9,012 downwards.
GTTCCCACACCCTGGAACCTTCCATCTGCGCTTGAGCCTGGACTAGGGGCTGGAGAGGGTCAGATGAGGACACAGGTGGCCACGGTGCTATGGACAAATCACCCAGAGCAGGCCGTGACCAGTCAGGCTCTTGATTCTGGGAACTACAGTGAGGTCAGAAATACCAGTGGACAGTCAGAGCAGGCTAGCCTGCTCCAGCCAGGGGCGCCTCAATGATGTGCCCAAACTTGGCTGCCCCATGAGAGGTGATCCCTCTGTGATGGCTGCACAGCAGGTGCCGAAGATGAGGTGAGGGTCTAGGCTCCTGCAGGGTTATGGATCTGGAGTTGGTCCTGGCCCACCAGGTGCCCCAAGGCTAGGGTATAAGGAAGCTATGAGCTGTGTTACTGGAAATCTGGGCTCCTGTGTGGCAAAGCCAAGGTAGTCTGCTTCACTGCTGGACGTAGTAGGTTCAGTCCAATCTGCCTGCCAGACCGTGCACTTTTAGGGTGAAGCTTAGAGTAATAGGGGCTCAGATGGTAAAGACTCTGCCTACAATGTGAGAGACCCAGGTTCTATCTCTGGGTTGGGAAGATCCTCTGGAGAAGGAAATGGCAACCCACTCCAGTATTCTTACCTCAAGAATCCCATGGACACAGGAGACTGATGGGTTCCTTGGGGTCACAAAGAGTTGAACTAACACTTGAACTTTCACTTACAGAGCCAAGTACCAACCAGTCAGAACTACATGCAGGTACGTTCATGCTCTATCCTGGAGCGTGGCTGTTCTAAAAACTCCACCAGCCTCTGTGTCTCGGGACCAGGGAACTCTGACTGCTCTGGCAACCTTGGTGCCCGACTGGATTTCCTGGGAAGGCTCTGGGTGGGTTGAGGGATGCTGGGCCTCAGGGCTACAACACTGAGTCCAGGAGAACCATCATTTCTGCTCTCAGCGGGAGCTTGGTGCTCATATGATGGCCCCTTCCTTCCTGGCCTGCAGTGAAGCCTGATCAACTGCAGCCTGGTTGGGGATGAGCAGAGCTGTGTAGCTCAAGGCTGACACAAGCCTGTCCCAGTTCTCCTTGTCAACATGAGTCTCTACCAGCCCCTTGGGCTGTGCCCTTCCCAGTTCTTTTTCCAAATGAAAAACTTGAGGACCAAGGGAGGAAGCTCTTCCTAGACCAAACAGTGGGGCCCATCTGAAGTTGTTGTTTAGTCTCTAACTTGTGTCTGACTCTTTTACTACCCCATGGATTGTAGCCTGCCAGGCTCCTCTGTCCATGAAATTCTCCAGGCAAGAATACTGGAGTGGGTNTGTACACTAGTTAGCAGCTGAACAACAACAGTGATGCTTGGGGCCAGTGTAGTATAGGCAGGAGCCCTGCAGGCCAAGAGGGTGTCTTCCAGCCACAAGGTTCAAAGACTCCATGTGAAGAGTCAGTGGCTGGGTTTCCCCCAGTGGGGAGGGAGAGGGACCAGCTTCCTCATCTCCCCAAGAGAACCTTTGGATCTGGGGGACATGGCAGGAATGAGAGGAAACTCAGCTGGATGCCAGGGGAACAAGGGGAGGCTCCTAAGGCCACTGGAGCAGATCTAGGATGGGAAGAAGGCGTAACAAAAGTCTGGGTGGACAGAGGCAGGAAGCTGGAGGCCCTGTGGGAAGCAGCAGATCCTAAGCTCTTTGCATTGTTGGAGCTGTGAGAAGACTTCCTCTATGCTGGCAGGCTGGTGGAAACTAGACAAGATGTTTGGACCAGGCCCACCCCCAGGTAGTGCCCAGTGGCAGGGATTTGGAGAACAGGCAGCCCTGCTGAGTGAGGGCAATGCACACAACCCAAAAGGGAAGCGCCTGGGGGTGCCAGCCCCTCCTCTCTTGTCTTACACTGCAAAGAAGGCAACTGCACATGGGTCCCTGAGGTTGATGACGTACCACCAGCAAAGAATTTGGCACTTGGGGGTGCCCAGAGGAGTGCTAAGGGGGTGGGTTTGACCAAAAAAGGAATGGGGACCCCTGGTACTGACCATGGACTGGATTTTTCTAAGGGAAATCTTTAGAGTTCAGAGAGTAGAACAAAGTTAAAAATAAAAGAGGGTCTATTTTAGGCTCTCTTATCTATTGCACTAATCATCCTGTCCCATTTTTGCAAAGTGCAGAGCATAGTTCTAAACAGGATTTTACTATGATCAGCCATTCAGGCAACGTGTGTGCTGAGTGTCTAAAGTTTCATGCAGAACCAGGTTCCAGGGGGCCAGACATAGGTACACCCACAAGGAAATGAATTTGACTTGATAACCTCATGTAGTCTACGGCAACCCTGTCACCATGGGGACAGGGCACTGGGAGAAGAGGGAACAGTGAGCAGGTTGGCCAAGGTCAAACTGATAAGCAGTTCATGATCAGACCAGGAAGTTCCTCTGGCTTTCCCCATGGCCGCCTCGAGCTGACTGCCAGCTGGCCCAGCAGCTCACCATGACTCTTACAGAAGTGACTCACTGATGGCATTTCCAGTGGCAGCTGCTGAGTGTCCGAGGGAGAGACAGGCTTCAGAAAACATGCAACAATGAAAAGCTCCTAACAACTGATATAAAATCAATCCAATGAGAAAATAGCACCCCACATAGAAATATCCCTGAGAGGCTGGGACAGATCTACCCTCCTTGAGACTCTTTCTGACACGGCCCTTGCTTCCCAGTTGTGGCTGTGCCTGCGTTTACATCCACCAGCCAGACTTGGGCCTCGGCCCTGTGATGCTCTCTGCCTTATTAATAAGAACAACAATACATTTGAGAACTTCTCTCTGCTAGGTGCTTTAAACATGCTCATTCAGTCCTCCCATCAATCTGCTTAGGTCCATGATTTTTACCATTTCATAGATACTGACAGTCGCTCAGCTCCCAAGTTTCAGAGATTTAGACTCAGTCTGTCTGATTCCAACAAGATGACCTTTCTGCTTCTCTCTGGTTGTCAGACTTGCAGGTGGCAGGGAAGAGCTGGGAAGAACTGGGAACGCATTTAGTGAAAGAAGCCCCTAACATCCTGAGGCCCTGGGCAGCACTGTCTGATAGAGCTGTCTGTGATGATGCAAGTGTTCTGTGTCTGGGCTATCCAGCTTGGCAGCCACTAGCCACACATGGCTATAGGGAACGTGAAATGTGACTGAAAATTCACATTACACATTTATTTATTTATTTATTTATTTATTTTTGGTTCTCTGGGCCTTTATTGCTGCACATGGGCTTTCTCTCGTTGCTGTGAACAGAGGCTGCTCTGTGTTGGAGCGCATGGGATTCTCCTTGCAGTGCCTCTCTTGCTGTGGAGCACGGGCTCTGGGGGCACAGGTTGCAGTAGCTGTGGCTGGCGGGATCTGGAGCGTCGGTCCCGCAGTTGTGGCACATGGGCGTAGCTGCTCTGTGGCCTGTGGAATCCTCCCAGACCAGAGACCAGACCTGCATCCCTTACACTGGCATGTGGATTCTTACCCACAGTGCCACCAGGGAAGCCCCTGAGTTTTTAACTTAAGCTAAACAGCCATGTGTGGCTATTGGCTGCTGTGCTGGACTAACACTCACCGAGGGCTGTGGGCAGAAACCAGCAGGTTGACACTAGATCAGGATCTGTGCAACTCGTGTATCTGGGTCGTAGGAACAGGACAGGGATTGAAAATGGCCGGGGCCCAAGCTGGCCTGCCGTGAGCTCGGGTCTCAGTGGGTGAGGCCTCTGCAGTCACCTCTAGAGGTGGGAGTTGAGACATTAAATCACGGAAAGGAGGGAGGGAGGAGTGGGCAGGGAGAGGTGAGAGGAGGGGCTTGGAGAGTGGAGGCAGGTATCAGATAAGTTCACTCGAGGACCCAGTCTCTTGTTCTCTGAGCTAACGCCCCATGAATGCGAAGGAAAGAAGTCTTCTCAGTGTCAGCTAGTGGTTCTGCCCCGAGGGAAAGCAGCTTCCTGTCCCTCTGCCAGGTGCCCTAGACTTCCTGTGAGCTGTGTGCACCTCCGTCCACATCCTTTTCCTATGTTTGCTTTGGAGCATCCAAGCAGCCTGTGCCTGGAAAATAAACATCACTGTGGAGACAAACTCACTTGGCTCCACTTACAGTGGCTGACGGCCTGTGACTTTCTAATTCAAAGGCCCTTTGCTTCTGTGAACATTGCCCTAGAAGCTTTGCCCAAGCATTGCCCGTGGAAAAAAATATTGGAAGCCAAGGGCAATAAAATGCCTCTGATCAGAAAGACTTGAGAAGATCCCTGAGAAGGCATCAGAGGCAACACTGAGTAGGACAGCCTTACAGGCTGCCTCGGCCACTCTGCTCTTGGTTTTGCAAACTGAATATGCCCCTCCACCAGCTTCTGCTGCACCCTGCAGATGTGGGGGTAGTAATGCAACGCCAGAAGGCCCTGAGCAACTTGCTCCAGAGGGGTGTCCTTGCCGTGGGCCTTCAAGGGCTGGGATGGATTTACCCTTTGTCCTCATGCTGCCTTGAGCCTGGATGTCTGGACCAAAAGGGCAGGAGGTTGATCGCAGGACTAGTCACAGGGAGTAAAGGGCCTTCCCAGGGTGTGATGCTGAGACTTGGGACATCCAACTCCTTTCGTGTTCTGATCATGGAAGGAGAAGAAGCAGTGTTTGGGAAGTTTACAAGACCTCCCTGAGGTTCCCACACCCTGGAACCTTCCATCTGCGCTTGAGCCTGGACTAGGGGCTGGAGAGGGTCAGATGAGGACACAGGTGGCCATGGTGCTATGGACAAATCACCCAGAGCAGGCCGTGACCAGTCAGGCTCTTGATTCTGGGAACTACAGTGAGGTCAGAAATACCAGTGGACAGTCAGAGCAGGCTAGCCTGCTCCAGCCAGGGGCGCCTCAATGATGTGCCCAAACTTGGCTGCCCCATGAGAGGTGATCCCTCTGTGATGGCTGCACAGCAGGTGCCGAAGATGAGGTGAGGGTCTAGGCTCCTGCAGGGTTATGGATCTGGAGTTGGTCCTGGCCCACCAGGTGCCCCAAGGCTAGGGTATAAGGAAGCTATGAGCTGTGTTACTGGAAATCTGGGCTCCTGTGTGGCAAAGCCAAGGTAGTCTGCTTCACTGCTGGACGTAGTAGGTTCAGTCCAATCTGCCTGCCAGACCGTGCACTTTTGGGGTGAAGCTTAGAGTAATAGGGGCTCAGATGGTAAAGACTCTGCCTACAATGTGAGAGACCCAGGTTCTATCTCTGGGTTGGGAAGATCCTCTGGAGAAGGAAATGGCAACCCACTCCAGTATTCTTACCTCAAGAATCCCATGGACACAGGAGACTGATGGGTTCCTTGGGGTCACAAAGAGTTGAACTAACACTTGAACTTTCACTTACAGAGCCAAGTACCAACCAGTCAGAACTACATGCAGGTACGTTCATGCTCTATCCTGGAGCGTGGCTGTTCTAAAAACTCCACCAGCCTCTGTGTCTCGGGACCAGGGAACTCTGACTGCTCTGGCAACCTTGGTGCCCGACTGGATTTCCTGGGAAGGCTCTGGGTGGGTTGAGGGATGCTGGGCCTCAGGGCTACAACATTGAGTCCAGGAGAACCATCATTTCTGCTCTCAGCGGGAGCTTGGTGCTCATATGATGGCCCCTTCCTTCCTGGCCTGCAGTGAAGCCTGATCAACTGCAGCCTGGTTGGGGATGAGCAGAGCTGTGTAGCTCAAGGCTGACACAAGCCTGTCCCAGTTCTCCTTGTCAACATGAGTCTCTACCAGCCCCTTGGGCTGTGCCCTTCCCAGTTCTTTTTCCAAATGAAAAACTTGAGGACCAAGGGAGGAAGCTCTTCCTAGACCAAACAGTGGGGCCCATCTGAAGTTGTTGTTTAGTCTCTAACTTGTGTCTGACTCTTTTACTACCCCATGGATTGTAGCCTGCCAGGCTCCTCTGTCCATGAAATTCTCCAGGCAAGAATACTGGAGTGGGTAGCCATTTCCTTCTCCAGAAGATCTTCCCAACCTAGGGATCAAACCCAGGTCTCCTGCTTGGGAGGCAGATTCTTTACTACGGAGCCCCTCATCTGAAGAGAGTGGAGTAATTTCTAGGTTTGCAGTGAGGAAAGGAATTTAAAGTGGGGCCAGGCTTCCAGGGTGATTGTGAGAGGAGATAATACTTGCTCTCCTGCCCTTCCTGCCAGCTCCTCTACCCACATAATGCTACCTCCCACTTTCCCCTTCCCCTCTCTCCCTTTCTTTTACTTTCTGGGAATGCACAGGAACATTTCCCAGAGAGAACACGTAAACCTCAGCAAAGCCCACTACAGTGTCCCTCTGCAAATATTTGGAGCAGCTGCTTTCTTCTGCCTCCCCAGTCACGCGTTTTATCGACTGCAATGCCAGGGCCACCGGTTGTGATTCTATGGCGAGAATCAATTTCATAGATGCCAATAAACTAAGAGGAGGATTAATCTGGACTCTGAACATGACAGCTATTTTGGGTCAAGTCTACATTTCACTCCTCAATGGACTCTGGCTCACCTCTCCTTTCCCTGGTTCAGCTCCTTAGCTTTCATTTTGAGTTCACACACTGAGTTTGGCCATGTGCCTGTGTAGAAGCCCTGGGTTAATTTCCAACCTTGGGGGCCTTTCCCCCTTATCACTCCTACTGTTCAGCATGAAAACCAAACATTACGGAAGAGAATTTGAAAATACATCATGTGGAATTGTGCCTGTCTCAGAGCAACAAATTCTATTAGGTTTCCCCCTTCGATCTGCACCCATGTGTGTGGTAGCTGGACCTGGGAATTCTCTTTATGGTCTATTTATTCAGTTAATGTTAGATGCAACTCTGTGTGGCCTTTGAGTCTTCAAGAGCATCATTTCCACTGGCTGCAGAATGTCGTGTTGAGTGGGTAGACATGCATTATTTAATCACTTGTCTTCTGTGCACATTATTGCTGGAAGCCAGGTCACCTGATCTGATTTTGGCTCATAACACACATTTGCCAATCCCAGTGCAAGGAGGTGCAAAAGTGGGGCCAGATTTCAGATGCATTTATTCATGAAATATTTATTAATTGTCAGTTAAAAACATGCCATGGGGGAGAGAACAAGGTTTAGGGGAGTAAGAAATGTGGCCCTAGATACCCAGTGGCTTGAGAGTCTGGTTGGGGCAAGGAGACAGAACACCAGGTCTCACATGATGGTTGGATAGGGGGTGGATGTTAGGGCTTCTGATCCCCAGGGAAGTTATATTATAGCTGGTTCTGAGAAACTAGATTCTCAAATAGTTGGGACTTACCTTTTAAACACTGATGCATCCTCACTGAGTTGTTGTTTTTTTTTAAGCAACTAGTTTTTTGTTTTTTTTAAGGTTTGTTTATTTCTGACTGTGCTAGATCTTCACTGCTGCTCATGGGCTTTCTCTAGCTGGAGTGAGCAGGAGTGACTCTCTAGTGGCAGTGTGTGGGCGTCTCACTGCGGGGGCTTCTCTTGTGGAGCGTGGGCTCTAGGCATGCAGGCTTCAGTATCTGCAGTGCACAGGCTCGGGAGCTGTGGCTCGTGGGCTCTGGAGCACAGGCTCAGGAGTTGCGGCACATGGTCTTCGTTGTCCTGTGGCATGTGAGATCTCACTGGATCAGGATCAAACCCGCGCCTCCTGCACTGGCAGGCAGATTCTTCACCACTGAGCCACCAGGGAAGCACTACCAATTTGTTACTAATGATAAAAGTAATAAACTTTGAAACTATCTTATTGGGTCGGCCAAAAAGTTCGTTTGGGTTTTCATACCATCTTCTGGAAAAACCTGAACAAACTTTTTGGCCAACCCAATAACTAAAAAACAAACAGGCAGACATCTAGGAGCTTTTCCTATCATCACTTCCATTTCAACCATGTGCCTACTGATGGTTCTAGAGTAGGAAGGGAAAAGATGTGGGGGTCGAGCTGTACTTGGGGAAACTGGGGTAACTGGGACTCCCCTCCATCGTGTGCATGGGCTAGGGCAGGGAGGCTGCAAGCCACTAATATGAGAATAGTAACTGCTTTCCACGGAGCTCCTGCTTCAAGACAGACACTGTATAAGACACTTTATATGAGCAAATATGACTCCATGACAGTATTTTATGGTAGAGATAATTCTTTTCATGATTAAGAAGAGTTTGTAAATTAGAAAGGGCTTCTCAGGTGGCGCTAGTGGTAAAGAATCCACCTGCCAATGCAGGAGACAAGGGTTGACCTCTGGATCAGGAAGATCCCCTGGAGAAGGAAATGGCAACCCCCTCCAAGATTCTTGCCTGGGAAATCCCATGGACAGAGGAGCCTGGCAGGCTACAGTCCATGGGGCCCCAAAGAGTCAGACATGAAATGATTCCCTAGAGATGACTTCTCTTCGCCAAACCAGGTAGCTGCATAGTATTTCATGTAACCCCCTTTTTAAAGAGGGATCCCATGCATCTTTGCCTTTCAGAATAAAACGGTAACTGGATAGCAATCTAGACCTAGGAATGCAAGAGAAATTATATGGAACAATTTTAGAAAGCTCTCAAAGTTATTTACTTTTCAATGAGAGTATGTACTTAGAGCTGAAATTGATAAGCATGTATGGTTAGAATTAGTACTTCAGTTTATTTTGGTCATTTTCAAAAGACACTGTACCTTTAAATTACCATACCACATCAGTGGGCTCACAACCTGATCTCATCTCACTCCCTTTGCCAGTAGATTAAAGACTAGGCTATTTACAGACTTTCTACTCTGTCTTGAAAAGTCAGGAGGCCAGACCAGAAACTACTGCCCAGCAAATCTTGGTGCTAGATCAAGATCTATGCACTGAACTGGCGGCTAGATGTGTGTGATGAGCAGAAGGGGATTTGAGGGACCCCGGGTGAGCATTCCAAGCGGCAGGGGAGCCTGGACCTAGTTTTAACAATTTGACTATTGTTTTTCTTGATTACTGCAACAACATATTCATAGTCCTATAAATCAGAACCATAGGTTTTGTTTTCAAATGGGCCTTGCTCATGATGATGATTTATTCTGAGTCTGTCATGAAACCTACATCTGATTGGATGATG
>SJYX01009245.1:0-20927 GCA_006410675.1 Oreotragus oreotragus | reverse complement strand
GTTAAAACGAAATTTTTTCTTGAATAGCATGGCCATCAAATAGGCAAAACCTAAGAATTAATATTAGGCTTTATGAGAAATTGCATCATCTGAAGCTTACACATCTTTCATTTCCATTAAAATATAATGCAAACTGTGTTTTTGCACACACCTTCAGGGAAGTCACTGCAGTTATTTGGCTTACTTTTGTGTGTGTATGGCATTAGTACTGTGGAATTTTGTTTTAACTTTATTGTGTTTGACCTAACATTTTGTGCCATCAGAAATGTAGAATTTTGTTTTAATCGTATTGTGCCTGGCATAAACTAACCTTGTAATTAAATGTGTAATAACACATGCCATAAAGTTTTCTGCTGGCCTACCATTTATTTATTATTGTTATACTAAATACATTGTCACAATAATGATAAATGTGAATATGGTACATTATTGCATTTCAACCTGATTCGAATTGACCTTTCAACCGACGATTGCGTGCTGTCTCATTTAAGACCACAGTTATTAGACCTTAAAGTATTGCGGCTGATCGTTTTCGTTTTCACGGGGGTGGGGAGGCAGTGGGGCAAAGCACAGTGTAGCAGCATCAGCTTACAGTGTTTAGCAGCAGCTCAGCTTTTTCAAAGCCTCTTTTTTTCAAGAGATGCTAAAAGGGTGTTCAAAAAAGATGAAAGCTACATGATTAAAATGAAGCATGCTATAATGTTTAACTGGCAGTTTATGCTACATAGTCTATATACTCTGGTCTAATCATCTTGTATTGTGTCTGACTAGTTTATAGTGGTTGAAAGTTTCTTGGCCAGAAAGGACCTTGTAAAATTAGTTCTTATTAGAAAAAACATGGATGGCTGCAAAATTTGGAGACAGGCTGATTTTAGTCCTGCCAAACGACATAAATAAATAATCAGGAAGGTTTTTGTCTAATTTGGAGGGGGAAAAAAATCAAGTGGTGTTTGTGTGTAGCGTTTTCTAATAGATAGAATTCCCATCAAACTAACATTTCAATTCTTTTTATAGATTTAGCCCTGAATCCTTGTTTTAAGAAATTCTGATGTGTGCATGTGTGTGTACTTCCAAATTTAAAGATAACATATGACTGATAAAATGGTAGAACTTGAATGTAATACCTTGGGATATCCAAAATAAGTAAGGATATAAGATGATAGTCCGAGTACCAGGACTCAAAATTTGAAGTCATATTAACAAGTGAGCCAGAGACAAAAAGCTTAACTATTTTTTTCTTAATCTGATGATTGGACAGTTTTTTTTTGGGGGGGGTGAGGTTTGGAGTGGATTTTTTGCAGTTTTAGTTACTTTTCTTTAAATTAGTAAGACCTGTGGTCTCCATTTCCTAAATGGGAACTCATATACAGTCATCTCTCAGTATCTGTGAGTTATTGATATCAGGACCCCATGGGTATTAAAATGTCCAGATGTTCAGTTCCTTTATACAAAATGTCCTAATACAGTTGACCCTCTGGATCAGCAGGTTCTGCATCAGATATGGAAGGTTGTGGTTATTTTATTTGTTGCTAGTCATGTAGTGTGAAGAGTTTACATCAGAATAGCATTTTGGTGTTGGTTTATATGTAATTTTTTTTTTAACTTCTCTCTTCTTCAGTTTAGCTCAGTTCAGTCGCTCAGTCGTGTCTGACTCTTTGCGACCCCGTGAAACGCAGCACTCCAGGCCTCTCTCTTTTTAGGTAGCAGTAATTTTTTGCTTTCATATTTTGAAATTCAGCATCTGCTATTTTGTTCACTTACCAGTTGTTAAGATTGCCCCCTATAGCCTGAGTGTTTTTTATAAGTTAAAGGGTAAAACATGAAAGTACCTAAATACGCTGTTTTGGTGAAAGAAACAGGTCAGTTTTCTTAGGGTTCTTTAAATTTCCAGAGTAATGGAAATAAAAGCTAAAATATACAAATGGGGCCTAATTAAACTTAGAAGTTTTTGCATAATGAAAGAAACTGTAAGCAAGGTGAAAAGAAATGAAGCAAAGGACAAATAATTAATCTCAAAATATACAAGCAACTCCTGCAGCTCAATTCCAGAAAAATAAACGACCCAATCAAAAAACGGGCCAAAGAACTAAATAGACACTTCTCCAAAGAAGACATGCAGATGGCTAACAAACACATGAAAAGATGCTCAACATCACTCATTATCAGAGAAATGCAAATGAAAACCACAATGAGGTACCATCTCATGCCAGTCAGAATGGTTGCTATCAAAAAGGCTACAAGCAATAAATGCTGGGCAGGGTATGGAGAAAAGGGAACCCTCTTACAATGTTGGTGGGAATGCAAACTAGTACAGCCACTGTGAAGAACAGTGTGGAGATTCCTTTAAACACTGGAAATAGCAGTGCCTTATGACCCAGCAATCCCACTGCTGGGCATACACACCAAGGAAACCAAAATTGAAAGAGACATGTGTACCCCAATGTTCATTGCAGCACTGTTTATAATAACCAGGACATGGAAGCAACCTAGATGTTCACTGGCAGATGAATGGATAAGAAAGTTGTGGTGTGGTACATATACACAATGGAATATTGCTCAGCTATTAAAAAGAACACAGTTCTAATGAGGTAGATGAAACTGGAGCCTATTATACAGAGTGAAGTAAGTCAGAAAGAAAAACACCAGTATAGCATATGAGCATATTAGCACATATGATGGAATTTAGAAAGATGGTAATGTTGACCCGATATGGAAGACAGCAAAAGAGACACAGATATAAAGAACAGACGTTGGACTCTGTGGGAGAAGGCAAGGGTGGAATGATTTGAGAGAATAGCACTGAAACATGTATATTACCATATGTGAATTCGATGACCGGTGTAAGTTCAGTGCATGAAGTAGGGCACTCAAAGCCCGTGTACTGGGACAACCCAGAGGGATGGGATGGGGAAGAAGGTGGGAAGGGGACCAGGGGACACATTTACAGCCATGCTGATTCATGTCAGTTTATGGCAAAACCCACCACAATACTGTAATTAGCCTCCACTTAAAATAAAAAAGTAAATAAACTTTTAATCCTAAGGCTGAAACCATGCCTGATCATTCCTGTGAAATTCTATTTTGACAGTAGGTTGGGTTAACTCCACAGTTACAGTTTTGCTAGGTATGATTTCTTACACCTTTTATCTGAGTAATGTTGAAGCTGCTAGCTCAAGGGCCTTGTGAAAGGAATCTAGAAATAATTATTACAGAGAACCAGATTGTTTTATTCTTGGGATCTTAGGTAAAAATGCTCCTTCTAGTGAGAGAGCCACAACACTGTCACCTCCGATCTTAAACAAACAAATACACAAATCTTCCAAGATATTCTATTTATAGGTAGCTTTGATCTCAATTTTCAGCTGAGGATGTGTAATTTTCCTTTGCCAAACTCTATTAAAACAGGCAAAATTTTCGTTGACCTATAAATTACAACCATGTGTTACTTCCAATTAATCTTTATAAGCTAGTGAAAAGAAATGTAGTGGCTTTTATAGCTTGACAGTTTTAAAAACAAATTATCTTCAAGTAGATCAACTTTTGAAATTAGGGAAGCCACATGTAATCTCAAAACTATACATTGTAGTGGCACCTGCTGAGTATCAGGTGTTTATAACTTGGCCATAAAAATTCATTCCAGCCTAAAATCTGAAGTCTCAGCAGGAATCTTAAAACAGAATTTGGCTAAAATGATTTATTTTTTGTTGAAATCTGAGCAGTGGAGAAGTAGAAGGATGGAGATTGTGGGCATGGTTTTATGGAAAAATGTTAAAGGAAACACAGATAGGACATTTGTATGTACTATGGCCCAGTACCCCTGTCAACTGAAGAAAGAGTGACAAAGGCAGGGAGAGAGAGAGATGGGAACAGGGTTGAGCAAGGGAGATCTTGACCGTTAGTGAAAATCGCTGCTTCGTCACGGGCTTATTGGATGGATCCATGTTTGATTCAGAAATATGGTCTATGCCTGCATTCAGTGCTTGTCAGGTTAGCAGGTGGTAATGGCAACACTGGTTTCTGTCGGTGTCTGATCTTGGGTTCTCCTTCAATCACCCTATATCTTGCTGACTTGAGGAGGATTCCCTATAGCACAGTTAGGCCTTGGAAGGCTAGGAAATAATTTTGGAGAGACGAGCAGGTTTCATTTAAAGAAGTTGTCATTAGTTTTGTCTTGGCCACTCCAGAATCATTTTAAGTAGACTGAAGTCCTCTTGAGCACAGTTTATCTTCAGGGTTCCATTTTTATTTCAGTCATCACCTCTGGGTTATTAGCATCTTGTCACCAGTCCTTGGCCCGCCATCATGCCCTGGGAGACAAGATTTTCCTTTCTCTTTTCTTCCCTGATCTAATGCCCAATCCTTCCCTCCAATGCCCCCCCTCTCCCCACCCCCCCGGCCGTTCCTTTGCCTCCTCACCCAGTGAAGTGGCAGGAGGCTATCTGGTCATTAAGTAATTACTAAAGTGTTACACAGAGATCTATAGCATCTCTCAAGTGGCCTTACAAGAATGATGAGTGTAAGGAATCCCAAAGACATTTTTATGGGAGGGAGGTTCATATGCTCAGGGAGAAGTGGGGGAATAAAACAGTTTGAAAACACAGCTTATGGACACCAAGTGTGCTCTGAGGTGATCCGGAGCTGTGCAGTACTCAGGAACAGTTGAATGAGTAGGCTTACTTCCTCAACCATCCAGAAACACGGGAGGAAACTGGGTTGAAGGTGAGGGCACTCAAGCCTACCAGCTTAGAGCTACAAGTGTCCTCGTACATCCCTGGTTGTGGACTGTGTGTGGCCCTGTTTTCATTTAACCTCTGTGTCTGTAACTGGAGCAGTCTCAGATACCTACAAGCAATTATGGCATTTCAGTAGGTTACCTGGTGTGAAGCTCTCTGGACCAGGCCTTTCCATGTGGCAACCCGCTGGCTTTTATTTCACAGCCCTGCGGCAGGTCAGCTTTTGACATCTCAAGGGTGGTTTCACAAGCGTGCATTTTAATGTGATAAGCATGTGTGTTTTTTTCCTGAAGTGTTTGCACTTATGTATTAACATGGCTATTTTAGAAATTGGACTGGCATTTCCATTGTTTCCTCCTTGTATTATCTTGCTTTGTTGCATGCTTTAATAGTTTTTATAAAGTTTATTGCCCCCTGCTGCTCAATATCTTCATATGCTGTGTGTTGTTCTTTACATCCTGCTGGGGTGCAGTTTAATGAATTATTTTCCAATGAGAATGATATGATTTTTACAGCCTGCCCACAGAGATAAGCGATTTTAATGTAGTATTTGATTCTGTTACCCTTACCCATTTTTTTTCCTTTCGCCCGTGCATGTCACCAATACTAGCATCTGAGTATCAGAAGGCTTTGGCTGTCCAAGTTTGATGCTGTGCATGTAATGGTCTCTTTTACTGCATATTTAATTCTTTATCTTCTCCAATCTTCTCTCTGGACCTCTATCTTTCATTCCATTTCAGTTTGGCTTTTATGCCAACATCTGTACATTTGCTTTGCATTGAAATTCCAAGAAAAGCATCTTTGCTGCTGGTAGTCTCTCTCGTTCTGTAATTGAATCCACACATTTCTAGGATGTGTGATGGGGGGCAATTTAGCAACTTTAGGTTTTTGTCAAACTAGGGCTTCTTTGAAACTCTAGAAACGAGTTAGGGTTTATTTTGTGAGCACTTTTCCCACTTTCTTCTCTTTGCATCATCCCCAGTCTTACACAGCAACTCTTTTTCCCTAATCTGGTTGAATCATAAGAGGGTCTTATTTCTATTTCCAGAAATGTAGTTAACATTTAAGAAACCACCATTCCTAGGTCCCATTCCTTTCAGTTTAGTCTGTTTCCACATATGCTTTCTCTATATACATCACTATCATCCCTTAACCCCCAACCAGCCACATACTCCGTATTCCTCCATGTTAGGCTTCAATTAATTAATGCAGGCTTTCATGACAAGGATTGTCTCAAGTTGGGAACACTCAGTGAAAAAATTTAAAAGTCTCAACACTGAGGGAACACCTTGATATTGACTATGCGAGGTCTCGTCTGCGGTTTAAAAACAAAATTTACCTGATGTAGCAGTTAAAATATATTTGACTACAAATAATAGAGTATGCAGCCTGTGGTGAGTTAAACAATAACATGATTTAATTATCACACGGTAAGCGGGGTCTGGGGCAGGAAGCCCAGATGCTGCAGTGGCTCCCCATGGTTAGATAGGACCTCAGTTGTATTTTTCTTCTTTGCCATCTGCAGTGCGTTGACTTTTCCATTCAAGTCTTGTCAAGTGATGGTGGAAAATGATTGTTGCAGCTTCATACACTGGTCCTTATACAAGATGTTTCAAGATAATGTGAAGAAGTGTGAAGCATTTTCCAGAAGCTTCCAGGAAAGTTCCCTTTATGTCTTTTTGGGCAGACCAGGATCATAGCCCTAAACTTTGGGTGAATGGAGATGTGGAAGAACTGGCTTCAAGCGCATTATTACTCTTTTCCTGGAAATGGGTACACTGCCTTTCCAAGGGCATCGAGCTTTTTTTGCAAAGAAGAGAGGATAGAGCAACAAACTTGGTTCCTTTTGGGTGGGCAGTGTGTATGTTTGCTTAAGCAGGGATTGGACATCATTGAATTTAAAAAGGACAAATACAGAGTGTGTGCACAGTTGCATCTAATTCTCTGTTTTCAGTAGTGAGTGTGGTATGCCCTGCTTCATTTTAGATTCATCAGGTTCCATTTGTAAAAATTATTCTATATCCTTATTTGCAGCCAGTTTACTAGTAGGCAGATTGCTATTCAACAGTGATATCCGTACTTTGACATTTTGAGACTCTATGACAACAGCTGTGGTATAACCAGTGCTATGCTTTGGACTGAGTTTCATTTGCTGCGGTACCCGTCCAGAAAACTGTAATCCCTGTGAAAGCAGGGGCCGTCTCTTCTTGTTCCTAGTCATTTCCTTTAGTGCCATCAGAGTCCCTGGATTATAGTGGATGGTCAGTACATACTTACTGAATAAATGGACCTCAGACACACGGGAATGACATTTTGAACTCATGTTACTTGCTCTTAACAATAAAATGCTATACGTGAGGATGAAATTTAACATTTGAATCAAATAAAAGAGCATTTTTTACTCATCAGTTTATATATCCTCATGTAATTAAAAGGATTTAGTTGCACCTAGTTTCATAAAATGCTTTTCGTAAGTCAATAAGCAGCTCCCTTCTGCTTCCCTGGACCTGCAGTAAGACCAGCCCATCACACAGTTAATGTCATTATGAAACCCTGAAGAAGAGAAACAAGGTACAGGTTTAATGTTACTGGTGTATGACACTGCAGAGTCAAGTGTTGCCCTACCTCCCACTTCTCCTGGATATGGAAGTGGAAAGGGAAGGTGCCAAGAACAGATAGGGTGGTGGTCAGTAGTGAAGGGAGTGGAGAGGGACTGCATGCAAGCTCTGGTATGCCTCCTTCTCTCCTTTCCTCCTCACCTGGTCAGGTAGCTAAGGGAAATGTAATGGAAAGGGATGTAGCAAAGGAATATGTCCCAGAATATTTACATTTTCCCAGAGGGAGCACAAATAGTAAATAATTTACTCTAAAATAAAATACATCAAACTGAAAATAAATATAAACTTTCCTTGAGGCTATGCAAAGCTCTCTTCTAAACTCAGCTTTTTATAATCGAACTTGCCCTAAAAGATATGAACCAACTGAGAGAGGCAAGGAGATGAATCCAGTTTCAAGAGCATAAACATCGAATTGCCATTTGTACTGATTTTCAGATGCAATTTAAAAATTAATCCAGAATGTTCAGGTCATGAGTATTATGAAAGCTTTTTATTGTAATCCTAGACAAAACTTTATTATGCCATAAAGAAGTCAGGAGTCTTTAGTGAAAATTGTAGTTGACAGGAAAATAAAGTCGATTCCACTTAAAGCTAAAAGGTATACTAGGTCAAGAGATCCTTATATGTATCTTTTACTTTAGAGTGCATTTACAGCTCATGAAAGGAAGTAGATTGATATTCTAGAAGTTAACTTCCTTCTCTTGTGTTCACAAAGCCTGAGTTAGCCAGGTGGAAGGATATGGAATTAAGCTTTTATTACTCTGCCTGGGAGCATATGAGCTGGTGTAACCAGCCCAAGGATGAATGTGCAGTTTCCAGAGACAAGCCGACCTCTGCTGAGACCACATACTTCCCTCCCTTATATTTTTCTCATCTCAGCTGAGTACTTAAATACAAATATCTCGAATGATACTGTTTCTTGGAATCTCATTTCATTCGTCACTAGCCACTCTCAGTTGCTGGAAATTAATCATGATCATCATTATATGTTTATGGAAAGACTATGGTGTACATGACAGATATTACAGCCCAGATGGTAAAGAATCTGCCTGCAGTGAGGGAGGCCTGGGTTTGATCCCTGAGTCAGGAAGATCCTTGGACAAAGGAGCCTGGCAGGCTACAGTCCATGGGGTTGCAAAAGAGTTGGACACAACTAATGATTTCATATGGTGTACAAGAAATGTTAATTCAGTGTTAGGAGCATTTCAGCTATGATATTTGCCCTCTCAGGAATTAGGATCTATAAGAAAGATTTATAAAGATCAGGTTTTCAGTTTATAAAACCAGTGCATTCCTTCCTAGAAAAAATAAAAATGATAATGTCAATGGGTTATTATCGGATGTTAGATTCCTAGCTGTGTTCACAGAGCCTAAAACTCATGCTAGAACCCAGTGATGAAAGTAACCACAGTCATGCCCTGTAGGTCCTGGGAGCAGGTTTCCTTGTGGCAGGATCTTGAGGCAAGAGCAAATTATCATTGCCTCACAGACGGATCTTCTGTGCCCCTCTCTTGAGTCATTAGCTCTTCAGTCCAAGAGCATTGGAAGCTGAAGAAACCAAAACCAGTGTAAAACCTCTCAGGAGTATTTTTCGAGAAGGGAGATTAGAAACATGTTTTTCATCTGTCTCTTATACACATCTAGATGTGTATAAGAGACAGGATTCAGTGTTCNACAACTAATGATTTCATATGGTGTACAAGAAATGTTAATTCAGTGTTAGGAGCATTTCAGCTATGATATTTGCCCTCTCAGAAATTAGGATCTATAAGAAAGATTTATAAAGATCAGGTTTTCAGTTTATAAAACCAGTGCATTCCTTCCTAGAAAAAATAAAAATGATAATGTCAATGGGTTATTATCGGATGTTAGATTCCTAGCTGTGTTCACAGAGCCTAAAACTCATGCTAGAACCCAGTGATGAAAGTAACCACAGTCATGCCCTGTAGGTCCTGGGAGCAGGTTTCCTTGTGGCAGGATCTTGAGGCAAGAGCAAATTATCATTGCCTCACAGACGGATCTTCTGTGCCCCTCTCTTGAGTCATTAGCTCTTCAGTCCAAGAGCATTGGAAGCTGAAGAAACCAAAACCAGTGTAAAACCTCTCAGGAGTATTTTTCGAGAAGGGAGATTAGAAACATGTTTTTCATAATATGAAATTGGGGGATTGTCTGTGGGTTTTCTTTCTTTAGGCTATGTCTTTAGTATTATGATTTATAAGATTTCTTTTGACTAATTGCTGATTGGTGGAGATTTTTAAGGTGGCTCAGTGGTAAAGAATCCACCTGCCAGTATGGCAGCCACAGGAGATGTAGGCTCAGTTCCTGGGTCGGGAAGATCCCCTGGATGAGGAAAGGGCAGCTCACTCCAGTATTCTTACCCAGATAATCCCATGGACAGAGGAGCTACAGGACGTGGGGTTGCACAGAGTCTGACACAACTGAGCACTCATGCGTGTGTTACATTACAGTGCATGGATTTTTTTTTAACTTAAAAATACAACTTTTATGTACCTCCTAGTCTGTTCATATTGTTGAGTGACCAGTTTTATCCAGGCGTGGAAACAGAGGGATAGAACCTTAAATACAGACTAGTCTAGAAGAGATAGTTATAATCAAATACTTTTCATGATAGAGTTGCTTTAATTACTTACAGAAAGTGCGTATGTATAATCATCTTCCCAGACTCAGTTGACTACATATTGTACTTAATAAATGAACTAGTTGACAAATGCTCTAACAACCATGACTGTATCAGTCTGTGAGGTTTTTTGCTTACTTGTAGATGTCTCTCGTATTCAAATACTAAGTGATGACTTCATCATCGAAGAGATTTGCAAACATCATTACAATTGCTCCTGCCCACCCTATCCCCAGCCTTTTGGGTTTTGGGTTTATTTAGATCTTTCCAGTAAACATAGTATTCTGATCAGACACTTCTTTTTTCTGACTTCTGAGAGTGAACTGAGTTACGCACGAATCATTTTGTGCATTATGAGTCACTTGCTGTTAGACTCGTTTTTGGTAAAATCATATTTGTCCTTTTCCCTCGCTGATGGGAATAGGAGCTTACTATGTTGGCCTCCCACTCAAAGGGAGCGAATGCTTCTGGCATAACTGGAGGGAATCACTTTATATCCTTTTGTGCAGTCTCTAGGTAGACTCGTTGAAGGACAGAAGATTTTTCTCCAGCAGGAGAGAGACATTTCCCCCTTGATACAGAAATCTCACACTCCAGGTGCTTTGACACATCACTGACTGCTGGAGAGCATGGAGCCAGTGTTTACTGCTGGTTCTTGGGTGTTAAACAGCCCTCCACTGCTTTTATTGTACCATTAATTGCACTTAATGCAGCTGCATTTCCAGTATGCTTGGCTAGGCTCTGAAAATTAAGTAGAGGGTACTTTGTTATAAAATCCACTGTAATGAGCTCTGGTGGGACAGGGTCTGTTAAGTTTGAAATTACCTCAGGCCATTTCTAAAGGACTTCTTAAAATATTTCACATCTATAAAAGTTTGTAACTAGATAAATAGCCGTGGAGAATGTTCTACCAGGCAGAGGGAAATCCACGCTTCTCCTCAGTGCATCTTTGATAAAGTATGAATGTTTTGAATATTTGAAAGGGGTGTTTGTTTTCCTAATTTTTCTCTGTCTCCCATATTCACTAAATTCTAACTTTCAGACTGTCATTATGTCAGCTCAGCTTTGGCTGTTTTGCACCATGGTTTATATATACAGACCTTTTTCTTTTCTGTTTTTTAGGTTGGTTTTGAGTCCAAATCGTACACTGAACTAGAATAAAGATAGGACCCCCCTCTGGGTGTACATAAATTGGTTCAAGAAGGGATCACACCTCCAAGAACAAGAGTGCTGAAGAGACAGCTGTAGCTATTAGCCAATTAGTTTAATGTTACAACTACCAACCAGGGCCTGGAACAGATTCCTGGTACCTAGCTAATAGAAGCTGAAAATGACTTTAATTCCCCCAGTATTCTTGGGCTATGTGACTGACTGCTATAGTGCTTTGCGGCTAATAAAATTTCAGATTGACTAATTTACCAGGTAGCTTTACCAAAACATCCAAGTAATCCGTACATACTCATTAGAGACAGGTCCGGAACATATTCCCTTAGGACTGATTTGAAAAACCTCTCTGGGATCAGCCTCACTGAGCTTTAGATGCACTGGCACAAATCAGGTGGAGGATCTTCTATGGTTTAATGCAGCGATTTATCTGAATTTTGTAGTTAAAGTTTGAGCATGAGGTAATTAGAGCCCTCCAAGCTTGAAATTCATGAACCTTATTCCCCCTTTAATAGACTCTATACAAGCTCGCCAAGTTCACTATTTGACTGATATATATGGAGGCTTTGTCAAAAGCTGCTGGTCAAAGTGTAGTCTTAAAACATTCAGAATTGGTTGTCCTTTATTTTGAGCTCTTAGCTGTGTAAACAGGGACGATTGCCACGTGTTATTACCAAGGGTCAGCAGCAGTTTATTGTGCCCTTTGGAAACAGTGCCTGGTCAATAATCAGATACATGCAGCCGTGCAGCCCCACACCTGCTGTCCAGATGGGTCTAGCCACAAACAGGACGTGGCCAGTCAGCGACGAAGAACAGAGGGGACGGGATGATGTGGGTCTGGTGGGTTTCTTCTACTGTTTATCCCTCCTGGAAAATAACCTTTCTGCAGCTACCATTGTTAGAGTGGGCCACATTTAACTATCCATACCTCTGCATTAGGTAGTCTTAAAGTAATCAAACTATTCAAAACCTACCACATATATATTTTTAGCAGGTGAGAATATAAACATAGATTTATGAATATCAATACATACATGCCTGCTTATACACAGGCACATGTATGGACGCACCCAGTGCAAAGACACCACGCTACCTTTCTCCCTTGACAATTAGAAAGATTGTTAAGCTAAAAACTCACCATGTAAAATCACAGATCAGTTGTAGTTGTAAGGATTTTCACAAATGCCAAAAACATTTTCTCTCTAATAACCATTTATATCACTCCTATTTGTGAGCAAGCCCATGATGTTGGTTGACTCTAAAAAATCTGTAGGGGTTTTTCCTTTTGTTTTGTTTTCTCCATTTGCATCTGATTCTTGAAATACACATCTTTGAAGAAGGGGAGGGGAACTAACATTTAGTGGACACTTCATTTGTATCAAATACTGCACCACGCTTGCCTATGTTATCTCATTTAATCCCTAAACAACCTGCTGTGGTGTGAGTGGTGATAGCCATTCATCTTCCTGGTAACAGTGTTTGCCTGAGATTTCTTAACTGGCTCAAGGTCACACACAACCTAGGAAATATCAGAAAAGACCTAATTATATAATGTCATCTTAGTGACTTCCTTTAATTTTTCTCATCAAAACCATTTTGTCAGCACTCATTTCTATTTTGCTACAGAGAGATATTTAAAAATCCAGATTGCATTAAGATTTATGTATCCCTTACTCTTTGCTAGGTAGGCACTAGAAAATTGTTCCAAACATCAGTATTTAGCCCTTACCACAACTTTTTGGACAAGGGGTTATAAACCCACTCTATAGATGAGGAAACCGAGACCTAATAACCAAGACTAAGTCTCCTGTTCATCAGCTGGGTAAATGACAGAGCTGAGACATGAAATAAAGGTTTCTGTCTCCAAGAATTATGCCCTTCGTACCAAGCAATAGCCGCCTCCCATTTTTAAAAGTACTCCTGACCACTCAGAGACTAAGATGGAAAACTGTTGAGTACTACAAAGGACAGAGCGAGACCTCGGGATAGACCTAACTGAAAGAAGTTCTCTCTAAAAAACTGAAGCCATCAGCTTCTGAAGGCAGCACGTAGAGTTCATTGCTCTCACTCTCAACTATGGTTCCAATTATGAGGGAAGGAAGAAAGTGGCAGCAGCGCTGCAAATAAACATAAGAGAAATTGGACCAAGGAAATAAAGGCGCCTGGAGTCCCAGTCTAGAAGCCCCAGAGTGAGCTGCCCTCGCCGGAAACAGAAGAGGAAAGCTAGTAAGAGGAGCAAGTTGAGGGAGCTGAGGGGAGCGTTTAGTATTCTCTTCTGAGTGCGGAAGATGCAATTTGTTTAAACAGTATTTTGGAAATTCCAGGGGGGGGAAAAAAAATGTCCTTCTCTCTTGCCACGTAGAAAATTCCACCTCACTGATGTAGCTGAAGCCACTGTGTCTGTAAGAAATATTTCTTGGGAAGCAGGGTCTTTTTGTTCTGTTCTACACACAGCCATTCTTGGCTTCTTTCTTCATGGGCTTAATCAATATTCATTAAATAAAGCAGGAGGGATAGGAGGTTCTTCTTTCCCTTTTCACTTGCTTGTTTCCACAAATAAAAGGCATTTTTGTTTTCTCTGATTAGTTAATATTCCTTTAGTTCACACCTGAGTATATTAATGATCTGTTGCAATACTTGCCTATGGGTATTTGACAGATCTTGGCTGCGAGGGAGAAGTACTTATTGCTTTTGTGATCCGAGAGTTGCAGGGACTCCAAAAACAATTCCAGGTAACTCCTCTATGTGTGACATTTTCAAAGCTTTTGCATTGGCAGGAGATACAAGGACAAGACTGGGGACCAGTTGGAATAGGAGAGAGCTTTATTACTAAGACATGAAGTGAGGGACAATACTGGAGTGTGAGGTGAGGGGAATACCTCGACACAGCATCATACAAAAGAGGGGTCTTGTACTTTTTATAGCATGTTTTTAAATCCACTCATATGGAGTTTTCTGTTTTCATGAAATTGACAGGAAAGACATGGATCTTAGGAAAGAGTGTTTGATGTCCCTAAATACACAATGGAGACAACTAAGAGGGAGGGACTGCTAAGTCAATTCAGTCGTGTCTGACTCTGTGCGACCCCAGAGATGGCAGCCCACCTGGCTCCGCTGTCCCTGGGATTCTCCAGGCAAGAACACTGGAGTGGGTTGCCATTTCCTTCTCCAATGCATGAAAGTGAAACGTGAAAGTCAAGTCACTCAGTTGTGTCCAACTCTTAGCGACCCCATGGACTGCAGCCTACCAGGCTCCTCCATCATGGGATTTTCCAGGCAAGAGCACTGGAGTGGGGTGCCATTGCCTTCTCCAAAGAGGGAGGGAGGGAGGCTGCTCTGAAATAATGAGCCTGTACTCCCTGCAGAATGAAGACTCCTCACAGGAGGAGAGAATCGATGGAAGACGTGATGGTTGATCTTAGATGTGCTTGGCACCTTGTCCTGTAGAAATACACTCCTAAGCTTGGGTTGTAGATCATTATGTTGTCTGACCAGCATCCAGGAGAACTTGTTCCAAAGTTGAAATCCTTATTGACTGGAATGGGTCTCCACACCATGGAACATCATTTTTGTAGATTCAGATTATAATAAAATATTGAATTAAAAATATGATACATATTGTTCAGCTTTACCTAAACTCTGCACAGTGGTGTACCTTCTTTTGAGGATTTCCCATCTTTCTGTGTCTCACATTTGTTACTTGCTTCTTTATCTCAGGGTATAAACATCCTCAAGTCACTTAAAAAAAATTTCTTTCCCATGGGCATTTCCTACTTCTCTTCCTTGCCAAGATTTCCTCCTTTATTCTTCTTCCTTTCACTTCCAAATTTCTAGCAAAGGAATTTAAAGTATAGAACTCAGGGTTCTCACCTCTCATTACTCCTCAGTTGGCAGCAGCGTCCCCACCTCGGTGCTGTCTTGTGATATCCGATGTGCTTGGTGAGCCTCTCCTTCAGATGTTCCGGTCTTGCTCTTTGTAAACACCGCCACCTCTTTATCTCCCCACCGCCCCTCTGGGTGTTCATTCTCAGGCTCTGTGCTTCTCCCCTTGCTCTCTATAAAGGCAAGTGTTCCCCACACCGGCCCCCCGCCCTCCCTCATTCTGCCCCACCCCAGCTTCTATGCCCNTGCTCTTTGTAAACACCGCCACCTCTTTATCTCCCCACCGCCCCTCTGGGTGTTCATTCTCAGGCTCTGTGCTTCTCCCCTTGCTCTCTATAAAGGCAAGTGTTCCCCACACCGGCCCCCCGCCCTCCCTCATTCTGCCCCACCCCAGCTTCTATGCCCATCGGTATGACTTGCCGCCAAGACCTCGTCTCTGCCACCCCTGAGCCCAGAACCTTGAGTCTACTGGACACCAAATCTCAATGGGCCTGCCCTAAAGACACCTCCAGTTCAGGATCTCGTGTTCTAGTATGTCCTAGCACAGGGAATGAGTGAACCATCTATACTGTTTGCCAACCCAAACAACTGGAATTCATGCCTGACTCTTCTTTCCCCCTAAATAGTTAGTTACAGTGCTCTCTCTATCCTACCTCCTAAGTACCTTCAGAAGCAAACTCCTCTCTAATCTTCCTATCTTGTTTACTAGGGTTAACTCATCTTCATCTCTTCCCCCAGCTGTCTGTGTGTGCTCGGTCATGTCCAACTCCTTGTGACCCCATGGACTGTAGCCCACCAGGCTCCTCTGTCCACGGGGTTCTCCAGGTAGGAATGCTGGAGTGAGTTACCATTCCCTCCTCCAGGGGCTCTTCCTGATCCAGGGATCAAACCTGCATTTCTTGTGTCTCCTGCATTGGCAGGCAAGTTCTTTACCACTAGCGCCACCTGGGAAACCCCATCTCTTGCCTCGACTGTGAAATAGCCAGTCTATTCACCTTCCCTCCAAACACAGTTCTTCTCCATGCCCCTCTGCGCTGTCGACATAACACATACTTGTGCTCAACTCCAACCCCTACAGGACGCTGTAAACGCATCCCAGTTACTCTGTGTGAACTGGAAACTCCTCTGCAGTGCTCGTGACGTAGCCTGCCAAGGTGCCCTGAAATTTCCTTCCCTGCAGGAGTAGTGAGCTCACCTGGCCTGCTGACCTTGCGCCACTGGGCATGCTTTCTGGCCACCTCCACCGCTAACCCCTGACTTGTTTGCCTGGAACATTTCTACTCATTTCTAGCCGAAACACTCTCTTCTCTTTTACCTCTTTGACTTTCACTGGAGTGAGATGCCCCTCTTTCCTGACACCCTCCAAGTAAACCATTATTTTGCTACACTTGCTGTTTTCCTTTCCCCACTCTCTCAGTTCCTGGAGGACGTTGGCTCTCTGCCCTTTCCTGAACCCGAGAAGCTCCTCCCATCTCAGGGCCTTTCCGCTTTCTCTTGCCTTCACCTGTACATCACGTCACCCCTTCACCTTCTTGGTATCTCCCGTCAGATAGATCTTGCCCTGATTTTCCTTTGTTGTACAGAAGGACCTGTTGCTTCTTGCCCCTGCCCCGTTTTCTTCATGCTGTTGACCGTGTTGAGATGTGTGTGCGTTGCTGTCATTGTTGCTGTTTTGACTTCCCCACTGGGATGTCAGCTCCATGAAGGCCTTTCTGTCTGCATTGTTCCCTCGTCTATAACTTAGCACGAAAAGAGGACCTGGCACTTAGTAAGCCATCAGTGGATATTTAGATGAGCAGTTGTATTCTTTTCAACTAGCATAATACTAGGCAGTATTAATAAATACTAAGTATTTACTCTTAAACAGTCAGCAGAGATTTATTAAAAAGAATAAGCACAGAGTAAGCATTTGAACATGATTAAATAAATTCCCAGGCCTGAACCTGCTAAGAAGAGACCAGAGGCTTCCTGGAAAACAGAAGCAAGACAGCTGGAAGACAAACAAAAATGACTGGCTAGTGGCAAAGTCCGTTCTCATCAGAATGCTGGTTCAGTTATTCAGTTCAGATTTTTGGCAAGTGATGCAGATTCTTTTTCAGAAAACGTTGATTGATTGCACAGTTGCACCCACTTCATTTGCAAACCTTCATTATCTCTTTTTCCTTTCCTCCCTCTGTCTGCATTTAGAAGGGGAGGAGCAGTGTATAATTCCACAAAGCAATTTTTGTGAATAAACCAACTAACTGGCTGCTGCTTTCAGACTCAGAGTTCCGCACGGAATACAAGTGTCTGCTTTAGCTGTGTGCTCTCTGACTGAGTCTCCTTGCATTCATTCATTTGGGTGTTCATTTGATTACTTACTCATTCAAGGAATCATTTGCTCAGTCCCACTAAGTGCCAGGCTGGTATAGGCTGTATGTGGGTGCCTGGCTCTTGTCTAAAGCCAGAATTCTTGACATGAGGTCTACGGATGGGTGTCAGAGGCTCTCTGGAATTTTTATAATTGTATACACAAAAGCTTTGTGTTTAAATATTGCCTTAGGAAGACAGTTTGCTTAAACATGTCCGTTATTCAAAGAAAGAAACATGTTAAGAACCTCTGACAAACAGAGGCTTGAGCTAAGTCATGGATCTAAATAATAGGTCTTCAGATTAGGTTTTTTCCCTCCTTGATATGTTTCATGGTGGTGATGAGTGTGAAAGTATATGCTTGTGTGTGTTCTTAATTTTAGGCCTGACAATCTTGTCAGCTTGTTTACTAATCTCTAAACTCCAAATAATGTTCATTTTTCTTATATAGTTTAACTCTGTGTAAATCATAGCCTCTGTAGGTCCCCACGAGGCAGATGGCAGTGGTGATGAAAACCTTGATCTAACATAAGCAAGACCTAGTTCCCACTCAGTTACCATTGATAATTGCGTGGGCTTTTGTTTGTATGTAATCAGAGAAGATGGTGGGGTTGTAAGAGGTGATTTTGGTTTCCAGTGTTGGTAGCTCTGTACATTTACCTAATCAAGTTATGTTGGAAGCGTTCAGCATCTTAAAATGAATGCCAATTACTGCTAGAATAGTACATGAGTGAATCTTGAAGAGAAAATTCAGTGGGCAGTTGCTGACATTCAGTGAATTGCTGGCTCTTTGCCCAAGTATGTGTGAAATGTTTGTACTGGTTTGAGGCCCTGATTGCACTTGGCTCACAGGGTTTGTGGTGACACTGTAGATTTTATATCAGGCTGCAGGAAAGACAGAAACTAGGTAAAGCATATAGGGGAACAAATATTTCTAATAGTTTGGTAAATAATTCCTAAGAAATGGGCATATTTAAGAAAAATAGTGTTTGTGTAAAAATTGGGATACAGATGATGATCTAGAAAAGTCATCTTTGACTAGGCCTCCACTTTTCATGACAAGAAGGAAGAGCTGACATGTGCTGAGCACCTCCCATAGGCTAGAACTCTAGATTGTTCATTTATTCACAAATATATATTGTGCACCTTCTGTGTTCTGGGCCCTAATCTAACTGTTAGGGTTTCAGCAGTGCACAAGACGACTCCTCCAGCTTAGGAAAGGAAGGGAACAATGTGAGTGGAAAAGAAAAAGTGTTAAGTGAAAGTATTAATTGCTCAGTCATGTCCAACTCTTTGCGACTCCATAGACTGTAGCCCACCAGGCTCCTCTGTCCATGGGATTCTCCAGGCAAAAACACTGGAGTGGGTAGCCATTCCATTCCCCAGGGGATCTTCCCAACCCAAGGATCAGAGCTGCGTCTCCTGCACTGCAGGCGGTTTCTTTACCAACTGAGCCGCTGGGGAAGTCCTTAATGGAGAAGAGAGACATCATGCAAACAAGTTTTAGGAGGGAAATAAAAGCAGAGTGGGGGTGTCACGTGTCCTCACAGCATCTTCCCTTGACACTGAGGTCCCCAGAGCCTAATTTGTCCATGCCCACCCAGCTAATAGAGATAAATGGAGGATTTCAAACTCGGTCAGTCTGACTCCAGAATGCAAATCCTTTCCTCTGTGTGCAGCTATTTCCCAGTAACGTGAGTCCTTCCACTGAACTCAGGCAAGCAGAGGGCAGAGAGCATCTTGGGGAGGAATCTGATGGCCTCAGCAAGAGACCTGTGGCAGGAAGATTCCCATCAGAGCTCTGGCGTGATGGGACGGTCCATTTGGTAACCGATTGCCTCACACAGTGCCCGGCTGACTGCTGTGGTGTAGGCCTGCACTTTAGGAACTTTGACGCAGGCAGGGCAAGTGGTCGAATGGTACAGTTTGGGTTTTCAGACAGAGCTGAGTGAACCTTGATCCTCCTGGATGTAGTTGCGTTACTGTTAAGCTGTAGTGTTGAGCCCCAGGAAGTTGTGGTAAAAGTGTGGCACCCAGACATGCAAGTGTCTGTAGGAGTGTGACAGTCCATTGGGATTGCCGCTTGAGAAGAAGCTGGCTGGAGCCGGCTGGATGGTGAGCCTGGAACCTTGCATGTGTAGCTAGGTGAAGGTGAAGTTGTTCTGGCCTCCATGTCCAGCCAGTGGCTCCCAGGGTCCTGACTGCTATAGTTCACTGTCTATGTGACCTCACTCTTCACACACAATTCCGGCATGCCCCTATATGGAAGCTGCCACTCTCCCCGCCCCAATCCAGAGTTGAGAGTTGAGAGTCACACATGCATTGGATTTTATTTATTTGCTTATGTATATGTCTTCACACTAGACTCTGGTCACCTGGAGGGTCAGGATAGTGCTTTCATTTTTATATCCGCTGACATGGTACCCAGCTAAAAGTAGAGACTCAACACAAATTTCACATGGAGGCTTTTAGCTTTCTTCTGCTGACATATTAAGAAAGCATTCAGAAATGGAAATGGGAACCTGGCTTATATCGCTAGCTCCTAGGTCTATGAGGTTAATATCTTCCATATTTTAAGTGTTCACTAAATTTTTCATCAATAAATGTATTACCATGGTCTGAAATGGTTGAGCTCTGGAAGTCAATCAGTGACTTTTTCAGTAGCAGGTGCTGTTATAATTGTAGCATTATGTCCCTTGTGTCAACAGCCCACTATTTCATGGAACTATTTATTTTTTACTGTTCTTTGTCAGAAAGTCTCTATACACACCACTAAGCATTGATGGGGTCCAAGAGTGAGCTAGCACGTGAGAGAATGTGAATATGAATATATGAGTGGATGAACAGGAGAGAGGGGAGGGGAAAGGGCCAGAGACACTGCCTTCTTTCTACCTCAGAGACACTGCCTTCTTTCTACCTCAGAGACACAAGCTACTTCCTACAGAGCCAGTTTTTCCTAGCCCCCGTGCCATATTAGTGGCCTTGGAAAGCCCGAAGGATGGATGGAGCATTAGAATGGAAGTAATAAGGTTGTGCTTGACTTCCTCAGCATTTGTAGCAGATGTTACAGTTGTCATAACATGAAGCTTTGGGATCAGACTTGAGAGGGCTGAAATCATGATAACAGATGTGAACTTTTTCCTTTTACCACTACGTGTAGGTGGGGGTAGTGGTAAAGAACCCACCTGCCAATGCAGGAGACGTAAGAGATGTGGTTTCAATCCCTGGGTTGGGAAGATCCCTGGAGGAGGAATTCACTATCCTTGCCTGGAGAATTCCATGGACAGAGGAGCCTGACGGGCTATAATCCATGTGGCTGCAAAGAGTCAGACACGACTGAAGCGACCTCGCATGCACACATGCTGACTGACACCGTACCAATTCAATGATAATCTCTAGTTCCTTCCTACTGGGCAAAGTCATGCCACTAACAGTCTACGTGTCATTGAGGTCAGAAGGGGTGACAGTCTTACAATGGCACTCAACTGAAAGGCTTTTAAGACATTTTGCAAAATGAAAGCATAATAATCCTTTTTTTTTTTT
>SJYX01009244.1:71301-88282 GCA_006410675.1 Oreotragus oreotragus | reverse complement strand
ATCTAGAGCCAGACATCTTGGAATGTGAAGTCAAGTGGGCCTTAGAAAGCATCACTAAGAACAAAGCTAGTGGAGGTGATGGAATTCCCGTTGAGCTGTTTCAAATCCTGGAAGATGATGCTGTGAAAGTGCTGCACTCAATATGCCAGCAAATTTGGAAAACTCAGCAGTGGCCACAGGACTGGAAAAGGTCAGTTTTCATTCCAATTCCAAAGAAAGGCAATGCCAAAGAATGCTCAAACTACCGCACAATTGCACTCATCTCACACGCTAGTAAAGTAATGCTCAAAATTCTCCAAGCCAGGCTTCAGCAATATGTGAACCGTGAACTCCCTGATGTTCAAGCTGGTTTTAGAACAGGCAGAGGAACCAGAGATCAAATTGCCAACATCTGCTGGATCATGGAAAAAGCAAGAGAGTTCCAGAAAAACATCTATTTCTGCTTTGTTGACTATGCCAAAGCCTTTGACTGTGTGGATCACAAGAAACTGTGGAAAATTCTGAAAGAGATGGGAATACCAGACCACCTAACCTGCCTCTTGAGAAATCTGTATGCAGGTCAGGAAGCAACAGTTAGAACTGCACATGGAACAACAGACTGGTTCCAAATAGGAAAAGGAGTACGTCAAGGCTGTATATTGTCTCCCTGCTTATTCAGTGCTTTAGATATTCTTTTTTTAGAAATTAAAAAAATTTAACAAAACTTTTTATTTTGTAATGGGATATAACCAATCAACAATACTGTGGTAGTTTCAGGTGAACAGCAAAGGGAACTCAGGCATACATATACATGTATCCCTTCTCTCCCAAGCTCTCCTCCCTTCCAGGCTTCTGCTCCAGATATTCTGATCCACACAGAGTAGCGTGGGACCATTATCCTTCCTCCCCCAGACTAAATTGGACTCTAGGTTTCACAACTCAGATGCATTCATAGCACAGCAGCTCCATCATTCTGCTGCTTCTTTTAAAGCTATCGCTGCTAAAGTCACTAAGACTTTACCATTCTAGCTCTTTCTTATCTCTCTTTCAACAATTGTATGTGCAGTTGGTTCTTAGAGAGTTACTAGGGAACTGGGCTCACTACTTTAGCCAATTTATTATCCCACCTAGTTTTTTGGTGATGGGCAATTTAGTGTAATATTACCACAGCTGTGATTCCATCTTTTGCTTAAAAAAAAATGAGCACAAAATGCTTTCTTAAAAAATGCGCTAGATTTGGTTGTAGTCCTTTACTTTCCCCCATAAAATTAAAAAGCAAACTGTTTTGTTTGTATGTTTTGTCATCAGTCACGAAGAATAAGAACTTTCAAAATGGACTTTGGTTTTGTTCTTTAGCTGACAGGGATGTGTCCTGGTCACTAGCTTTTTAAAATTTTGAATTGGTAGACACAGAAAAGAAACTTGGCACTGAGGTTGGTAAAAATGTGATAATGTATTCTTCAAAAGAAATTAAGATATAATGCATATACCATAAAAGTCATCCTTCAAAGTATATAATTCAGGGTTTTTTTAGTATAGGGTTAGCCAAAAAGTTTGTTTGGGGGAAAACCCAAACAAACCCAAACAAACTTTTTGGCTAACCCAATATATTCACAAGGTTGTGAAAACTATCCCCACTAATTCCGGAACATTTTCATTACCTCCAAAGAAATTTTGTACCAGTTAATAAGCACTATAAAAGCCTCTTTGTCCCCAGCCCCACTGGATTCTGACTTCCTGTATTATCTGTACAGATCCCTGGGACACACTGTGTGGAACTTTGAGCCCTGCACTCTGAGAGCTGATGGCACAGGTTTTAATTGGCAGCCTAAATTGTGCAGAGGAGAATCTCGCATTTAGTGTCCCAACTCTTCACCTATTCAGCTATACTGGATTCTTAGGAAGAGAGGAACTCATTTTTGACAGAAAACGAGAATTTTGTTCAACATCATCTCTTCCACCTGGGCTTCAGCTTTTTCAATTTTTATGTTTCTCTTTATAGCCAGATGCCCATTCTCTTTAAAGAAAAGAATCAAAGTAGAAGTTGAGCAGTTCTACTTTCTCTATAATCTGCTAGCACTGCACCATAATCTCTACCTGACAGATTTACATCTTCCATGTTCCTGCCCGAAACAAAATCACAAAAAAATCTTACTTTTCTTTGCTGTCTTTTGCATCACTTGTGCATTCTGGGGGCTTCCCTAGTGGCTCAGCTTGTAAAGAATCCATCTGCAATGTGGGAGACCTGGGTTCGATCTCTAGGTTGGGGAGATCCCCTGGAGAAGGGAACAGCTACCCACTCCAGTATTCTGGACTGGATAATTCCATGGACTGTTTTATACCGTCCTTGGGGTCACAAAGAATCAGACATGACTGAGTGACTTTGACTTTCACTTCCTGTGCATGCGGGGCTTCAGCCTTCCTGACACAATTCCTATTTGATCTGTGCCAAATTTTGCATGTAATTTTGACCATGGGTCCCTTGACCCCATCCATGGTATGTATATTCTAAATTTGAATCTGAACTTTCTAGGACACTATATATGTGGCCACATTGATCCTTGCTCTCCTTTTTTCTTTCCAGGAGTAATTTCTGAAAGTTAGGTCTGATTTTTATTGTTGAAAGTCCCATCCTTCCTGCAAAATCTCCCCTTGTAGGACCACAGACTGTGGACCCACAGCTATGCTTTCTTCCTGCCACAGGACAAGAGGGCTTGCCTCTGACTATACCAGCTCTCCCTTCCATAATGGTCATCACTCCAGGATGACAAAATCCCTTGCTCCTCAAGGTTCCTGTTACTTCATCCTCAGCAAAATTCTCCCATGTTGGTCCAGAAGAGTAGTAGCAGTCTCATTATATCCTCCACCTCTGAGAGATCATACTGTCAGCTTGGATTTGTCAGATGTACCTTCATAAATGGACTTGGACTTTACCTTTCTAAGACATTTGTAGTATGTGATCATTTGTTCTTTTACGAACATTCAGGAAGTGTGAAAGTGAAGTCGCTCAGTCATGTCCGACTCTTTGTGACCCCATGGACTGTAGCCGACCAGGCTCCTCCCTCCATGGGATTCTTCAGGCAAGAGTACTGGAGTGGGTTGTCATTTCCTTCTCCAGGGGATCTTCCCAACCCAGGAATCAAACCTGGGTCTCCTGCATTCCAGGCAGACGCTTTAACCTCTGAGCCTGTAACTTGTATAAATTGACCTGAGAGCAGGGATGAAAGGAAGGGAAGAAGCTTGTATCCTGAGCTGATGGACAGCAGGGCCACATAGGCATATACCTTGTTTCTCCAGAAGATGATGCTATTTTAATCACTACTTTTGGGGAGTTGTTAGGTAATTTATTTACTTTTCCATACAGATAGATGATTAGGTTAGAATTCTAGCGTTACCATAACTATATGACGTTGGGCAAATTACCTATCGTTTCTTAGCTTTCTTTGTAGAATGAGAATGAGAATTCCTAGCTCATAGTATTTGTCATAGATTAAAGATGTCTGCAATTTTTATGAACACTCCTCCCACTGAGAGGTAAAATCTATGTCTCTGCTCCTTAAATCTGGGCTCTATGGTTGCTTGACCAATAGGATATAGTAGAAGTGACAATATGCCAGTTTCTAGTATAAGAGACTGGCAACTTCTACTTCCCCTTTATAGGAAAAATTTCTCTAAGTGTCCTGAGCCACCAGGTAAGAAGTCCATATACCCTGAGACCACCATGCTGGGGCCTCAGTGTAAGACAGTCCCTAGCTGAACTCAACCTTCTAGCCATCTCCACCAAGGCTATAAACATGTAAATGAAGCCATCTAGGACCTTCCAACCAGCCCATCAGCTGAAAACCACCCAGTGACTCATTGATGGCAGTTGATTTCATGTGGAACAAAGGAATTGTCCAACTGAGTCTTGATTGAGTTCTTGACTCACAGATTTATGAAATATAATGGTGAATATTATTATATTCATCATTAACTTAAGACAATAACTTATTGTCTTAAGTTATTCAGTGTATGGTGTGATAGAAAATTAGAATTTGGTACCTGGAAGTGGGGTGCTTCTCTACTAAAACCCTAAAATGTGTGGTTTTGGGACTAGGCAGTAAGCAGAAGCTAGAAGGCCTTGAGGAGCCTATTGATAAAATCTGGAACCATTGAAGATAAAAGCTGGTGAATCCTGGAAGGAGGGAGAAAGTTGGTTTTGGAGGTTGGAAAAAATGTGATCCTTGTTGTATAATGGAGGAAATCTAGACAATATTGTTGTCTGCAGTAATGTGGAAAAATAGAACAACCTGACAAGCTGGTAGGTTTGGCTCAGATTTACTGGCAGCGTACTGAAGGGGCCAGTTGGTTTCTTTGGGCCACTGATAATAAGGTATGGATGTGCTGTGCTTAATCGCTCAGTCATGTTTGACTTTCCACGACCCCATGGACTGTGGCCTGCCAGGCTCCTCTGTCCATGGGGATTCTCCAGGAAAGAATACTGGAGTGAGTTGCCATGCCCTGCTCCAGGGGATCTTCCCAACCCAGCGATCAAACCCAGGTCTCTCGCATTTCAGGAGGATTCTTCACCGACTGAGCCACCAAAGGTTTGGATGGAGAGACTTAAGTGTGAGGAAAAAAAGAGAACTTTTGCAGTGTTCAGACAATTTTTAAAGGACCTATAAGGGCTTGGGATTTAATGGGTTTGAAAATAAAACTTTCTCATTTCCTTCCTCTCCATTGGCAAAGACCTTTGAAGTAAGATCATATAAATAATATGGCTTTAAGACCCTTTGTTAATCTTCTAGAAAGACTTAAAAATATGTCTAGAACTAGAAAAAAGGCTTGTAATTATTCAGCCCAAGGCAGAATAATTATGAATCATTCTGATTCAGCCCAAGGCAGAGAATTAAAGAGATTAAATATATTTAAAGAGGTTAAAGAGATTTGTTGATGTGGCTTTTATATAATGAAGTACATTCCAGTGAGTTTCATAGAAATCCCACAAAGTTTTTAAGAGAATTGAACTGATGGACACTCCATCAACTTTGACTGAAAGGGACAAAGATAATTCAAAATAAAAAGAGCTCTTAAATTTCAGTGGGCAAGAAGCTATTAAAAAGGCTACTAAACTACAACCACAGGCTAGTTCTTATGAAAAAGGCAACTTGGTTCAGAGCATGGTATCAAGCAATGTGGAACACAAGTCCTAGGGAACATGACTGGACCCTAATCCGGGCACTGGTGATGTTTGCACACTAAGTTGCTTCAGTTGTGTCTGACTCTTTGTGACCCTGTGGAGCGTAGCCTGCCAGACTCCTCTGTCCATGGGATTCTCCAAGAAAGAATACTGGAGTGGGTTGCTATGCTCTCCTCCAGGGGATCTTCCCAGCCCAGGGATAGAACCTGTTTCTCTTATCTCCCCTGTGTTGACAGGTGAATTCTTTACTATTAATGACACTTGGAAAGTCCATATTTAACATAATCATATATTATTTAGAAATATGGCCTTTATTGGGTGTCTAGTCAAGGCTATGGCTTTTCCTGTGGTCATGTATGGATATGAGAGTTGGACTGTGAAGAAAGCTGAGTGCTGAAGAATTGATGCTTTTGAACTGTGGTGTTGGAGAAGACTCTTGAGAGTCCCTTAGACTGCAAGGAGATCCAACCAGTCCCTTCTGAAGGAGATCAGCCCTGGGATTTCTTTGGAAGGAATGATGCTGAAGCTGAAACTCCAGTACTTTGGCCACCTCATGCGAAGAGTTGATTCATTGGAAAAGACTGATGCTGGGAGGGATTGGGGGCAGGAGGAGAAGGGGATGACAGAGGATGAGATGGCTGGATGGCATCACTGGCTCGATGGACTTGAGTCTGAGTGAACTCTGGGAGATGGTGATGGACAGGGAGGCCTGGCGTGCTGCGATTCATGGGGTCGCAAAGAGTCAGACACGACTGAGCAACTGAACTGAGGTGGCACCAGTGGTAAAGAACCCGTCTGCTAGTGCAGGCAACATAGGAGATGTGAGTTTGATCCCTGGGTCAGGAAGATTCTCTGGTAACTCATTCCAGTACTTTTGCCTGGAGAATCCCATGGACAGAGGAACCTGGTGGGCTACAGTCCATGGGGTTGCAAAGAGTCAGACACGACTAAAGTGACTTATCACGAATGCGCATGGCTTTTACAGATTTATGTTTGAGATAGCTTGATAGATGCAAGATGCTTTTAGTCTTTAAAGCATATCCCAAAGGCTTCCCTGGTGGTTCAGTGGATAAGGAATCTGCCTGCAATGCTGGAGACACAGGAGACATGGGTTTGATCCCTGGGTCAGGAAGATCCCTTAAGAGAAAGGAATGGCAACCCACTCCAGTATTCTTGCCTGAAAAATCCCATGGACAGAGAAGCCTGGCGGACTATAGTCCAAAGGGTTGCAAAAAGTCAGGCACGACTGAGTGACTAAGCACGTGCACTGTTTTTTGAATAGACTCTCAATTCCATTCATACCTGTGTAATTGGGGGCCTTCATCTCAATTGCAGGTCCCACAGTTTTCATTGGTGTGACTCTTAGAAGTGAGTATACTTGCTGGTGGCTCGAAATCTCATCTAAAATGTCTTTTTAGTGTGCAGCAAATATGACTGATGGAGAATCTAAATGCTGTAATTCTCAAGATCTAGGTTATGTATGGAATCTGATGTTTTATATGTCAGTAATCTTTCATCAAACTTTATTTCAAAAACTTTTATTTTTGAAAAATTTATTGGAGTATAGCTGATTTACAATGTTGTGTTAGTTTCAAGTGTACAGTACATTGATTCAGTAACACATACACATATATTAATTCTTTCTGAGATTCTCTTCTCATATACCACAGAATATTGAGTAGCGCTCCCTGTGCTATACAGTAGGTCCTTGTTGCTTCTTGATCTTATATATAGTAGTGTGTGTATGTTAATCCCAAACTCCTGATTTATCCCTCCCCCGCTATATTTCCCTTTTGGTAACCATAAGTTTGTTTTTGAAGTCTGTAAGTCTGTTTCTGTTTCATAAATAAGTTCATTTGTATCATTAAAATATATTGATTCCTCTCTCATGGACCTTTAGAGCAAGTCAGGGCAGGAATAAGAGTAGGGAAGACTGGAAAGCTTGAAGGAAAATAACAGCTAATTGAATCACACAGTTAGAAAATTGTAGGAAAATGCTTGTTGAGCTTTTCTGATCTTTAGAAAGAAAAATAAATAATGAAAACTGACAATTAAGACGTGAAGAGCTTATTTTCAATTTCAATTTGTCTTTCTGAATGATACCTCTTTGGTCTTTTATGAAGGGTAAATTACATTTGAAATGAAATCTTTTAAATGAGTCATCTTTTGGGTAGTTATTTTACACACCTTTAAAATGCATTTTGCTTCTTTGTAGGGGGTAGGCTAGAAAGATGAGTTCTGAAGTTGAGAGGAAAATAATTTCAGGAGGTAATGGATGAACTTGGTCTGGAAGATTAATCAGGGTGGTTGTAAGAGAGTGCCAAATGCATGACGGGAGGAGAACTAAATATCTGATTGTAATTAAAACTTTAGGTTTCTAGTGGCTGCGTGAAAGATATTTTAATAAACGTGAAATGCACTTTCTAAATGGCATGCTAACTTCTAATGACTTGGGTGTTTTGTTTGATTAGTAACCTGGACTGTTAAATTAAAGCCAACTGCAAGTGCATGATAAAATATTGATGGTTTCAGGCAAATGAATTGGGGGAGTTATGCTTGACAGATTTTTTGTATCATTAAGGATTTTAACTGGTGGAAAATATATATTGCTGGTGCTTAAAGATAGTTAAAAGAGGATCTTCCTGTTTATATGACCTTGTTTTAATTTTACAGTAATAATACGGAGGAAATCTGAATTATTCACAGATGGTTGGTCAAGAGAGGTCACTTAATTAAAATAGTGTTATTTTAATTATACCTGTTTCACATTCCTGGAATAGGAAATTAAATATTTTGAAGCATTTGATTATTTCTGTTTCACAGAGCACCTGGACTTTTGCTGACTCTTGTGAAGGCCTGAGATTGTTCTGTGTAAGGCTTTTACTTCTTGTTAGTAGAAAGTTTTGCTTTTAGAATCAGGACTTTAAAAAGAATGTCTATATGTATCAGAGTCACTTTGCGGTACAGCAGAGATTGACACAACAATATGAATAAACTATGCTTCAATAAAAAAGCTTTTTTTAAAAAATCAGAATTAAAAAAAACTTTTTTCAGTGATAGGTTTAGAAATAATTAAAAAAGATTTACACACACACACATATACTTATATACATATATTCATACCTATGTTCTTTTAAATGCAGGACAATTCTTAGGATATATTAGAAGATATTAATATAAAGCATGGTTACTTCTAGGGAGTCAGACTGGGGAGTCAAAAGGTTGGGAGATTTTATTTCTTATTCTTTTTGGCAAATAGAGTCTGTTTTGCAATGAAATTGCCTTAGTTTTATAAAAACAATTTCTCTTTGAAATATAGATTTAGATTTTAACAATTCAACTGTTTCTTTTCATGCCTCTTTCCGCATAACAGAAAATTTTCTTGATTCTGTCAGATGATGTGGTTGATTTTAAGGAGCTTTCTCCCCTCCTTCTATTCCTCTAACCATTCATTCATCCTCAAATACTTAGCATTCAATGTCTCTGACTGATTTTTATAGCCTAAGTCAAGTAACTCTTTGAAAAAGACCTGCATTCTCAGTGTGGCTCTCTAGGATTTGTCTCTGATAGGACTTGAGCTGTGAGAAGACAGGAAAAAGGCGAAACTTTGAGAAGATGGAGGAATTTTGCAAAGGATGTTAGGACAGCGATTCGGGGTGGCCTAGGTTCTGCATGGGGAAGGCAATGGCACCCCACCCCAGTACTCTTGCCTGGAAAATCCAATGGACGGAGTAGCCTGGTGGGCTGCAGTCCATGGGGTCGCTAACAGTCGGACAGACTGAGCAACTTCACTTTCACTTTTCTCTTTCATGCATTGGAGAAGGAAATGGCAACCCACTCCAGTGTTCTTGCCTGGAGAATCCCAGGGATGGGGGAGCCTGGTGGGCTGCCGTCTATGGGGTCACACAGAGTCGGTACCAGGCTCCCCCATCCCTGGGATTCTCCAGGCAAGAACACTGGAGTGGGTTGCCATTTCCTTCTCCCAAGGGATTGAAGAGTATGAAATTAACTCATGTTTTCCATTTACTTTTTGCTCTGAGTTTCTAGTTTTTACACCTTTCTGGGCCTCTCAGCTGTGAAAAGAAGATACATATTCTGTTGTTCAGAATAATAAACAAATGTTCAACTGCTGTATTAAAGTGTGGTAATTTTTTTTACCATTCCGAACGAATCGTAGTTGAATTTATTTTTGAGTTAGCTAATTTTCATATTAATAAATGGTAAATGGTAGTAGTAACAATAATAACAAACTACAATTCATTGAGTTCTCATTGTGCTGAGTGTATGTACATACATTATCTCATCTAATTTCTTTTGCAACCCTATGAAGTGGGCTAAATTTTACAGGTGAAGAAACTGAGGCTTCAGAGAAGTTAAGCAGCTTAGTTTTTTTTTACATATCTATCTACCTATCTATTCTTTTTCAGATTCTTTTCCTTTATAGATTATTACAAAATATCAAGTAGAATTCCCTGTGCTGTTTAGTAGGTCCTTGTTTTTATTTTATACATATACGTGTATGTGCTAATCTCAAACTCCTAATTTATCCCTCCCTCCACTCCCTTTCCCTTTTGACAGCCATAAATCTGCTTTCTAGGTCTATTGCCCATTACTTTAAATCAGACTCTTTGTCCTGACTTTGGTCAAGGCGTTTCCCTCTCTGTTCCACCCAACCTTACTAACCTTGTTTCTCTCTACTTCCAACACACAACTTCTGTGGTCAGACGTTTCTACTCTGTCTCTCTGTCTTTTTTCATTTGAGTTCTCTCTCTTGCTCCTCTCCTTGTTTTCTTTGTTAATTTGTTAATTTCTGAGTGTCCATCATGTGCTAGTCTCTGGAGCTAGAACTGTGAAAAAGCCAAGACACCTTCCTGCCCCCAGGGAGCTTACAATCTTGATTAAAATTTCCCATGTGTGTTATGCTCATTTTTTCCTCTTAGTTTTGTCTTATTTTGTTTCATCCTCCTGAAAGCTGTTCCTTTCCCTTCCAGCCACCTAAACTGTGTTCATGTTTGAAGGCCTCACTCACATTTTCTTTTTCAGGCACATGCTCCAAAGGCTTCAGTGCACTTCTACTCCCGAACACCTTTAGTGCACAGTCATCATGGAATAATTGAGCTTTCATTTTTCTTTCTCATGCTATGCTGTTGCTATTATAGTTTTGAGAGCCAGAAATATGTCTTATCTGTATACTGATATCCATATATATAGATACTAATATGTATATAATATTTTGACCTCTGTTTCTCTCTCTGTGTATATAAAAACCCTTGGCACCCTCATCTTTAAAAATTCTCAAATTCATGAAAGTAGAGTTGTTTTAAACCAGACTCCTGGCCTTTTCCAGATTTGTATTTCTATTCAGAGCCAAGTATAATCCTTGTGTATTCTTAAACAACAATCACATAATCTTTTCAGTGCTCACTAAAGGTGTTTGTTTCCAGTACCTAGGGCCATTTTCCACATGGTAACAAAATTCTGTGGTGTCCTGTTCATGCCCAAAGTCAGGAGAGAATGGTAGAGGAGGCAGAACTCAGATGGGTAACTGCTTGAGTTTCAGAGTAAGACAGATCTGGAGTCCAACTCTTCACCAGCTAGCCTATGATCTTTCCGACTCACCCTTACTCTTGGATCTCAGTCACACAAACTAGCTCACATCACACTACTGAGCTATGTGATCTACTCAATCACATGTACTAGCTCTATGGTCTTAATCTCACTGACTACGAGCTGGAGAAAATTTCTTAACTTCTGAGAATCTTAGTTTTCTCATCTATAAAATGGGGATAATCATGGTTCAATGGAATGATGTATAGCAAGCAATTTGTACAGTTCCTGGAAAATTAAGAAAAGCATGATAATGTTTTTACGGTTACTGACAAAGCCAGCTAGGCTCTTTTATTAACGACTAGTTCCCAAATACTAGTGTCATGGGATTTAATGTTTGAATTTGAGCTTCGGCAAAACATAAATTGCTATCAGCCGTGAGTCTCTTAGACTGCTGTGAATGCTCAGCCCACAAGTGTCAGTAACTTAGTGAGCTTGTGATCCCCTAGCTCCTGGCCTGGCTGGGTCTCCAGAGAGGCTGAGCATATGATTTATTGGTTAACAGTGGAGGATGGCTAGGTAGGGAGAGTTAGAGAGGACAGACAGACTGTGCATGGCCTCTCTAGCCACTTATGTAGACATTTAGTTCATTCCAGAATGGAGCACAACTTGATCCGCTCTGTGAGGAAGCGGCACATGGCCTTCTTTAAAGATTTTATGAATGGGAGTAAGAAATGGAGACAAGCCAAAGAGAGCAGCTGGGCTATTCTCTCAGACCATGCGAGATTAAAAAAAAAATCTTTTATGGAATAGGTTATGGGTTTAGCTGGCACACTGCAATAATAAATGCTCTCCAGTGACAGCTGCCACCACCCTCAGCCCTACCTCATCCCCCAGCCCTTACTGTCCTTTGCAAGCCCTGGGAGATAGCACTGTCTCAGGCCTGGGCCAGGAGTGCCTATTGGTGCCAGCAGAGCAAAAGGATGCCCCTTCCCCAGCCCTGCCAGAGGCTTTCAGTCCAGACAGGGGAGGGCACAGGGCAGCTGAAGAGAGAGTGAAGGTGTGTGCAGGTGGCTGGGGGAACTGAACAAAGCCTCAGTAGTGACCAGGATCACAAGAAACCAAAACTCTGCTGAGAGCCAGTTATAGGATTACTGTAGAGGCCAAAATGCCACCAATTTGTAGAAGGCGGCTGCCTGTGGTTGCACAGAAGCACAGCTCTGAGGATCATGTTAGCCAGTCATCCATGGAAAACCCTGGAGAGAGGGCTGGGTACCACTAAAGCGGGTTGAGGAAGAAAAAGGAAAAAGATCAGGAATCAGGGAAGCTGCTTTATGTATTTATTTTAAAACCATCAGCACAGGGTTTGTTCTCTTTTATTATCCTTTGCTTTTGGCTCCTCCCCTCTCCCTCAACATCCCCCTCCAATACCTTGAGAATAGATCTGTGTTTTAAAGCCTAAACACTGATTTCGGGTTCCCTCTTTATTTCCTTACGGATATATTCCATGGGATACGTATGAGTCTGTCACTTTTCTTCCTGGCTAAGGGTTGGCCCTGTCCATATGCTGAGCAGTGGGCTGGCTGGAGAGGCCCACAGAAAAGAGGATGGGCTTGAGTGTCTGTGGCACTCTGAGCGCCCCCCACAAGCAGGCAGCCTTCTCAAAGCATTGCACATCATCGCCTTTGAAGCGGAAAAGAAATCCCACCTTTCCTTTGAGGTCCCTTTTGTAATATTGCTTTCCTCTGGCTGGTTGGATTAGTTAAAGTTTCATCAGCTTCTCTCTCTCAAAAAAAATTTCCCTGCTGTCGTATCATGAAAAGAAAGGATATCTCTTGAAGATGTTTGCCGCCCTCAAGAAATAAGAAAGAAAAGAATCTGATCTGCTCTGATTTTGGAAACTTAATTTCCCTTGCAAGCTTAAGCTGGTCAGACAAAGTGTTTTGAAACAAACATATATATATCTTATATATATATATCTTATGTATATATATTTTGTGCGTGTGGTTCTTCAGTGGTTTTATTAAAAGAAAAATAAACCCCCTTCCCACATGCCCACCAGTCCAATGTTCTGTGTGCTTTGGGGCATGAGAGTCGGCAGGTTTACAGACCTTGGCAGAAAATATACACATTTTGAAAACCAACTCAAAACAGTATCAGCCAGGATGAGATTATTAGACCAAAACAGTAGGGGGCAGCCTGACACAATAGAAAAAAGGTTGCTAGTCCAGTAAAACAGTGACATGGCTCTTTGAGACAACAAAGGCAAAAATTGTGCTAAGAGCTGTAAATCTTGAATGCTAAATTCCTGTGCAAGAGACAGTCGTGGTTGTATCATAATTAAACAGGCTACTAAAACATAAATCCCTTACTGATAACTTCCTCTTAGTGGCTTCATTTCCCATGGAGGGAACCAGAGGCTGGTCACCCATTAGCATTAACTGGAAGGATTTCTGGTGTATTCAGCATGGAATGTGTATTGGAAACAGCAAAAGAGAGTAAATCACCATCATCATTGCCACCAAGTACCAAGTGTTTCCTAACCATTTTTATGAATATGGGGCTGTGTTGGTGCTAAAGAATGACATTTAATGGTTGACTCCAGCGTTTTCCGACCTAGTGAAGTGATGGTGAATAAGGAAGACCATTCATTTATAGATATTGTATCAGTTCATAGGGCCTCTATAACAAAGTAGCAAAGCAAGTGGCTTCAAACAATGGATATTTATTTTCTCAGTCCTGAAGGCTAGATGTCCAGAATCAAAATGTTGGCTGTGTCATGATCCATCTACAGTTTTTTGGGGGGAGAATACTTCCTTGCCTCTTCCTAGCTTCTGGGGGTGACCACTGAACCTTGATGTTCCTTGGCTTGTGGCAGTATAATTCTAGTCTCTGTTTCCATCTTCACATGCCTTTTTTGCTTTGTCTTTACATGTCATCTTATAAGGATACCAGATAAAGTAGATTAGGGGCCCACATGTGACCCCCATAATGACTAATTACATCTGCAAGGACCCAATTTCCAAATAAGGACTCATTATGAGATATTAGGGATTGAATTGTGTCTACCTTTTATGGAGGGACACAGTTGAACCTGTAACAAGTATATAGATATTTTTTGAGACTCTGCCATATTATCTATTAGCATATCATGGCATCTCCCAAACAAGGTCAATCAATTTAGTCTCCTCCAGAAACTGTAGTCTTTGCTTAGAGTAATTCTTACCAAGGAATATAAATGGTATGAACAGTTGTTCAGCGTCTGCTAAGTGCCAGGCACTGTACAAAAATTATCTTTCATTCAGCTGCTTCTCACCACTGCCACTGCTATGGGCTAGTCCAAACCATTATTACTAGGATGGATGGACCATTTCTATGTCCTACAGACCTGGTCTTCTGGGTCTCAAGCTTGTCCTCTATATTGGTTGTCTATTGCTGCATGACAAGTTACCACAGATCTAGAGGCTTAATATGACAAGTAGTATCTCACTGTTTCTGAGGTCAGGAATCCAGGCACGGTTTAGCTGCGTCCTCTGACTAAAAGTCTCTCAAGGCTGCGATCAAGGCACCGAAGGAGCTGCAGTCATTTAGAAGCTGCATGGTGGGGAGGCTTCCCTGGTGGTCCAGAGGCTAGAACTCTTGCTCCCAGTGCAGAGGGCCCAGGTTCAACCTCTGGTCAGGGAACCGGATCCCACACGCCCCAACTGAAAGATCCTGGGAGCCGCAGCTAAGACCTGGAGGTGGTGGTTTAGTGGCTCAGTCGTGTCCGACTCTTGC
Organism: Oreotragus oreotragus; assembly: GCA_006410675.1. Classification (NCBI taxonomy): domain Eukaryota; kingdom Metazoa; phylum Chordata; class Mammalia; order Artiodactyla; family Bovidae; genus Oreotragus; species Oreotragus oreotragus. The sequence continues at coordinate 73,800 of SJYX01009244.1, read as the reverse complement.
GACCCTAGGACCGTAGCCCGCCAGGCTCCTCTGTCCATGGGATTCTCCAGGCAAGAATACTGGAGTGGGTTGCCATTTCCTTCTGTCGATGATCTTCCTGACCCAGGGATCGAACCTAGGTCTCCTGCACTGCAGGCAGATGATTTACCGACTGAGCTATGAGGGGTGCCCAGGTGCAGCCAAAAAAAAAAACCACACTCCCTGCCCCCACCGCAAAACAAACAGAAAAACCCAAGACTGCACTGGGGGACGGGGAAGGCAATGGCACCCCACCCCAGTACTCTTGCCTGGAAAATCCAGTGGATGGAGTAGCCTGGTAGGCTGCAGTCCATGGGGTCGCTGACAGTCGGACAGACTGAGCGGCTTCACTTTCACTTTTCTCTTTCATGCATTGGAGAAGGAAATGGCAACCCACTCCAATATTCTTGCCTGGAGAATCCCAGGGATGGGGGAGCCTGGTGGGCTGCTGTCTATGGGGTCACACAGAGTCGGACACGACTGAAGTGACTTAGCAGCAGCAGCAGCACTGGGGGAAGATCCACAGCCAAGTTCACTCACATGGCTGCTAGAAGGACTCATGTCCTCACTGGCTATTTGCTAGCAATGTCAGTCCTTATCACACGGGCCCCTATAGGGCTAATCCCAACCTGGCAGCGCACTTCACCTCAGAGAGGGCTCTGAAGGGGAGAGCAAGTGAGGGAGGGCGAGTAAGAAGAAATGCACAGTCTTTTGTAATGTAATCTTGGAAATGACATGATTTTTGCAGGATGGTGCAAGAATCAAGTCAGAAGCAAGTCATTAGATCCACGCCACACTCAAGAGGAGAGAATTATCCTAGGGCCTTGTGAGGAAAAGCTAAAAACTTCCCCATGAGTGTTTCTCCTTTACTCCTACAACGCTACCGCACCCACAGCCTGTCTGACACCAGATGGGTGGACTTTCCATATATCAAGAATTTTATGACACCACCTGGTTGTCCTACAATTTAACTCAATTTTGATGCTATCTACCTGGAGCTAGAATTAGATGCCACAGGTTAAGAGCTCTCAGTTCCACAGGACACCCCCACTCCCCTGCCAAATGCCAATCCCAAATCTAGGTTATCACCTGTGCTTCTGCCTGACTGGCCATAAATTGAACGTTCCCACCACCCTGTTTCAATTAATTTGCTAGAGAGGTTCACAGAACTCAGGGAATATTTATTTACTAGATTACTGATGGATTATAAAAGAGTATAACTCAGGGGAGGCTTCTCTGGTGGCTCAGTGGTAAAGAATCCGCCTGCCAACTCAGGAGATGTGGGTTTGATCCCTGGGTCAGGAAAATCCCCTGGAGGAGGAAATGGCAACCCACTCTGGTTTTCTTGCCTGGGAAATCCCATGGACAGAGGAACCTGGAGGGCTATAGTCCAGGGGGTTGCAAAAGAGTTGGATACAACTTGGTGACTAAACAACATAACTCAGGAACAGCCAGATGGAAGAAAAACATAGGGTAAGGTGTGGGGAATGGGTGCAGAGTTTCCATGCTGTCTCCTAGTGAGCCCTCTCCTTGCATCACCATGTGTCTACCCAGATGTTTGCTGAACCCTGTACCTTTGGGAACAATGATTGATTAAGTCATTGATTGTTGGTGTTGAAGTTCAATCTCCAGCCTCTCTTCCTGGAGGTTGAGGTGTGGTGGGGGAGGGGAGGCCTGAAAGTTCCAAACCTCTAATTAAAAGTTGGTTCCCTTGGCAACTAGTTTCCATCCTTAGGTTACTTAGGGGTTTCCCCAAATTCCTGTTGTTAACATAAACTGATATATTGTTGAAAGGACCTTGTTGTAAGTAAAAAAAAAAAAAAAAAAAGATACTGTTATTTTTCTTATCACAAAAACCTTGGAAATTCCTAGGCCAGGAGTTGGACAGACACTAAATGAATATTGTAAATCACAACATCACAAGCATTCACAGGAGGAGGCAGGAATTGTAGATTATTTGCTACACAACTTCTCAAGTGATCCAGTTAAAATGTAAATCAGTCATAAGACAATACTGCTCAACCCTCCAATGGCCACCCATCCATCACTCTTAGAGTCCAAAGTCCCTACCCAGGCCTAAGTGGCTTGGCCCTAGCTGTCTTTCTGATTTCACTTCCTTTAACTTACCTTTTCCCACCACTTTAGCCTCTGGTCCTTTGACAAAGCATGCTATTCCCACCTTAGGTCTTTGTCCTTGTTTATCTGTTCAGTATACTCTTTCCCCAGACATTACCTATTGAAAGACATCTTATTTACTCCCAGTTTTGGGGTAATTATCAATAAATCTAATGCAGCATCTTTGTGTCAGTTCAGTTCAGTCGCTCAGTCATGTCCGACTCTTTGCGACCCCGTGAATCGCAGCACACCAGGCCTCCCTGTCCATCACCAACTCCTGGAGTTCATTCAAACTCATGTCCATTGAGTCGGTGATGCCATCGAGCCATCTCATCCTCTGCCATCCTCTTCTCCTCCTGCTCCCAC
>SJYX01009244.1:34195-66601 GCA_006410675.1 Oreotragus oreotragus | reverse complement strand
GTATTGCTGAAGCCTGGCTTGGAGAATTTTGAGCATTACTTTACTAGCATGTGAGATGAGTGCAATTGTGTGGTAGTTTGAGCATTCTTTAGCATTGCCTTTCTTTGGGTTTGGAATGAAAACTGACCTTTTCCAGTTCTGTGGCCACTGCTGAGTTTTCCAGATTTGCTGGCATATTGAGTGTAGGACTCTCACAGCATCATCTTTTAGGATTTGAAACAGCTCCGCTGGAATTCCATCACCTCCACTAGCTTTGTTTGTAGTGATGCTTTCTAAGGCCCACTTGATTTCACATTCCAGGATGTCTGGCTCTATGTGAGTGATCACACCATCGTGATTTCTATATAGGTTCCTGTAAATGTAAGTTTTCAACTCATTTGGGAAAATACCTAGGGGCATGATTGATTGATCATACAGTAAGACTATGTTTACTTTGTAAGAAACTGCCAAGATGTCTTCCAAATAGGTATTCCATTTTATATTCCCACCAGCAGTGAATGAGAGTTCTTGTTGCTCCACATGCTTGTTAGCATTTGGTGTTGTCAGTATTTTGGATTTTTGCCATTCTAATGGGTCTGTTATTATGGTTATATTATGTAATTTATTACATAATATAATATATATATGTTATACTATAAATGTATATAGGTATAATGTGTTATATAGTATATATTATATAATATAATATGCTATATTATGATAGTATGATAACTCTCCTAGAGCCAGACATCCTGGAATGTGAAGTCAAGTGGGCATGAGGAAGCATCACTAGGGAAAAAGCTAGTGGAGGTGATGGAATTATAGCTGACCTGTTTCAAATCCTAAAAGATGATGCTGTGAAAGTGTTGCACTCAATATGCCTACAATTGCAGATGCCATTCATGAAGATGACACTACTGTTATGGCAGAAAGCAAGGAGAAACTAAAGAGCCCCCTGATGAAAGTGAAAGAGGAGAGTGGAAAAAGCTGGCTTAAAACTCAATATTCAAAAAACAAAGATTATGGCATCTGGCCGCATCACTTCATGGGAAATAGATGGGGAAACAATGGAAACAGTGACAGACTTCCTTTTCTTGGGCTCCAAAATCACTGCAGATGATGACTACAGCCATGAAATTAAAAGATGCTTGCTCCTTGGAAGAAGAGCTGTGACTAACCTAGACAGCATATTAAAAAGCAGAGACATTACTTTGCTGACAGAGGTCCGTCTAGTCAAAGCTATGATTTTTTCCAGTAGTCATGTATGGATGTGAGAGTTGAATTATAAAGAAAACTGAGCGCCGATGAATTAATGCTTTTGAACTGTGGTGTTGGAGAAGACTTTTGAGAGTCCCTTGGACTGCAAGGAGATCCAACCAGTCAATCCTAAAGGAAATCAGTCCTGAATATTCATTGGAAGGACTGATGCTGAAGCTGAAATTCCAATACTTTGGCTACCTGATACGAAAAACTGACTCACTAGAAAAGACCCTAAAGGGGACGACAGAGGATGAGATGGTTGGATGGCATCACCAACTCAATGGACATGAATTTGAGCAAGCTCTGGAAATTGGTGATGGACAGTAAAGACTAGTGTGCTGCAGTCCATGGGGTCGCAGAGTCAGACACGACTCAGGGACTGAACTGAACTGAATAGGCATGTTGTGGTATTTTGTTTTAATTTGCAATTCCCCAATGAAATAGAATGTTAAGCATTTTTCATATGTTTATTTGCCATTTGTATATCTTCTTTGGTGTGGTATCTGTTCAGATCCTTCGCTCATGTTGAAATTGGGTTGTTTGTTTTCTTATTGCTCAGTTTTAAGGGTTCTTCATATATTTTGAATATAAGTCCTGTATCAGTTTATCTTGCAAATATTTCTCCCAGTCTGTGACATCTCTCTCTTTTTTAAAAATTATTTAATTTTTGGCCATGCCGGGTCTTCACTGCTGCATGGACTTTTCTCTGGTTGTGGTGCATGGGCTTCTCATTGCAGTAGCTGCTCTTGTTGTAGAGCAGGGGCTCTAGGACACCTAGGCTTCAGTAGTGATGGCAACTTTCGTGGCTCTAGAGTGCAAGCTCAGTAACTGTGGTGCACGGGCTTAGCTGCTCTGTGGCACGTGGGACCCTACTTCAGGGATCGAACCCGTGTCTCCTGCAATTCGTTATCACTGAGCCACCAGGGAAGCCCCCTCTTTTCATTCTTCTAAAGCAAATTCCATTAAAAAAATACAACTAAGATGCAAAATAGCATAGAAAAATCTTGTTATAATTTGTTAATTTACTTCAAAAAGACATCTGGAGATGTAAAAATTAAGTTGAAAAGATCTGTCCTATAACTTTGTGATAGGTATAGCATTATATAGCCAATATAGGAACTGGATATAGTTTCTTGATCACAAAGGAAAGGACCAATGGAATGGATAGTTTGTGTTTAATTAAAATTTGGAGATATATAAAATAACATTTTCTGGAGAAAACATTTGCAATAAATAGAGTGACAGAGGCTTATTATCTTGAATGTATACAAAGCTCTTAGAAGTCAGTAATGAAAAATTAAGAACACACTCAAGGACAAAGACAATTGATCAAAGATCTACAAATGGCAAATTAAAATGTTCAACTTTGCTGATAACTTAAAAGCAACCAAATTTAATACACGTAATACCATTTCACATATCAAACTGGAACGATGATGGAATGAGGATATCCTATACTGCTGTGGTACAGATGGAGCAGTGTCTTCATATATTGGTGAAGTGCTAAGTGATAAAAACCTTTTTGGAAAGCAGATAGAAAGTATACATTGAATTGGCCAAAGATTTCTGTCAGGGTTTCCTATAATATCATATGGAAAACTCTGAACAAACTTCTTGGACAACCCAAAGTTAAAAGCCTTACATTAAAAAAACCCCCCAAAACCTTTGACCCAGTATTCTTACTTCTGGGGATCTGTTCAGAAGAACTAATCTAAAATATAAGCAAAAGTTTATCCACAATAATGCCAGTTACATCTTTGTTCACCAAGAGTGAAGTCATTTGCTCTAATAGCCTGTGTGGATCATTCTTTGGGCCTAGTGATTACCTAACATAAATTCTGAAAGACATATTCACAAATATAATTCTAAAAAAGACTGTGCCATTAATTCACCTAGAGCCTGTGCTCTGCAACAAGAGAGGCCACCGTCATGAGAAGTCCATGCACTGCGAGTAGAGTAGCCCCTGCTCTTAGCAACTAGAGTGAAGCCTACATAGCAACAGAGAGAGCACAGGCAAAAATTAGGTAAATAAATAATTATCAGGAAAAAAAGTACAAAACATAACTGGAGTCCATTTTAAGGAGATTGACTGAAGGCTCCTGGATGCTGAAACAACAAAGTGACATGGACAGGATAGTTTACTTAACTCCCTAACAAGCCAGGACCCAGGTTTCCTACAGTTCACTGCCTGCTCTCAGTCCCCTCTGATGCTGGGGTCCACTTAACTTCCCCTCATTCATGTCCATACCTGACATGCCTTGGGCATCGCTGCTCCAGAGTCTGGACCCCATGCACCTTTAGACCCAGCAGTGGTGATACTCAGCCCAGCTTCCCATGTAGTAGTACAAGGTTGCACGATGCACTTAGTTTAATGCTCTGCTATAACCATATTGAAATCTTTGTTATTCAGTCATGTCTAACTCTTTGCAACCCCATAGACTGCAGCATGCCAGGCTTTTCTATCCTTTACCATCTCCCAGAGCTTGCTCAAACTCATGTCCACTGAGTCAGTGATGCCATCCAGCCATCTCATCCTCTGTCATCCCCTTCTTCTCCTGCCCTCAATCTTTCCCAGCTTTAGGGTCTTTTCTCAGCCCTTTGCATCAGGTGGCCAAAATATTGGAGCTTCCATATCAGTCCTTCCAATGAATATTCAGGATTGATTTCCTTTAGGATTGACTGGTTTGATCTCCTTGCTGTCCAAGGGACTCTCAAGAGTCTTCTCCAACACCACAGTTCAAAAGTATCAATTCTTTGGCGCTTGCCTTCTTTATGGTCAAACTCTCACATCCATACATGACTACTGGAAACACTATAGTTGACTATATGGACCGGTGTTGGCATTGAAATTCTTAATAATTGTTAAACAAAGGGCCTCACATTTTTTTCTTTCTTTCTTTCTGGCCATACTGTGTGTCATGTGGAATCTTAGTTTCCTGACCAGGGATCAAACCCGTGGCCCCTGCATTGGGAGTTTGGAGTCTTAACCACTGGACCTCCAGGCCACATTTTCACTTGACGTGAGCCCCACAGATTATGAAGCCTGTCCTAGGGATATTTTGAGCCGGGCCTGCTGGGGTTGTACGAATTCCATGGGGAATATATGAGGGGCTACCACAGGGGACAGGCTGGAGGCCATGTAGTTAGGGTTTAGGGGTCTCCCATTTTGGCTTTGCACAGAGCCATTCTGACTTTTGCCTTTGTACATTTTTGTACACAGGGTTCTGCTGCTAAAAAAAGACCTAGTTATTTTCATTCTACTGCCATCTGATAGAAGAAGCCTCTAGAATTTAGACAGGTTTAGTGGATTACCCCAGGTAACCCAGATTTTAAATGATAGAGTGATACCTCAAATGTGACCTCTTAATTCCCAGTAATACATTGGCATTTAATATTAGATTCCTGTCCATATCGTTTAAATAACTTCACTAGAATTTCCAGGAAAATCTGAATTCATTCCTGGAGATACTACCTATAATGCCATTTGGACATTTCATAAATCTGTACAGTTGTTTGCAAGAGGACTGGGCAAGAGAGGGTGAAAAGTGCAACCCAAGAGAATATCACTGCTAGAAAAACAAATGCACATTCCTGAGAAGGCAGCCATGGAAGAATAAACATGCTAAGTCGCTTCAGTCGTGTCCGACTCTGTGCAACCCCATAGACAGCAGCCCACCAGGCTCCCCTGTCCCTGGGATTCTCCAAGCAAGAACACTGGAGTGGGTTGCCATTTCCTTCTCTAGTACATGAAAATGAAAAGTGAAAGTGAAGTCGCTCAGTCATGTCTGACCCCCAGCAACCCTGTGAACTGCAGCCTACCAGGCTCCTCCGCCCATGGGATTTTCTAGGCAAGAGAACTGGAGTGGGGTGCAATCGCCTTCTCCGAGAATAAACATGAGTGCCCAGTAAATTTTACGAAAAAGTGTTCAACTTCATTGTAGTCAAAGGATGAAAATGACAACAATCTGTTATATAACACATTGATAAATTTAAAAATATTGAGGGTAGTTGGCTAGGAGGGGCAAAATAAACACTCATATTCTGTTGGTGGGAGTGTGAATTGATTCCCCCTTTTTGGAGGGGATTTTGGAATACTTTTCTAGATTTTAAATAGACCCACTTTTAATCTAGATATCTAGGAATTTATCCTACATCAAAACTCAAATAATAGCACAAGTTTATTTGTAAAAAGATAGTCACTGTCATTTTAATAGCTTGGGACAGTGAGAGCAGAGGCATCCTGTCACCTGGCTTCATGTTTACATGTAGAGGGAACTTTCCCAGACTAGTATTCCTGGCCTTTGCCCCATGTCCTCACTTATGTCAACCCTGGGAAGGAGTGAAGGTTTTTGTTTGTGTGTTTGGTACAAAATACTGAGCATTTCTGTTTGGCCCCTTCCTCCCTCTCTCCTTGCTTGAATCCAGCCACCTTCAGTGAGGTTGTAGTCTCATCTCTTAAAAAAAAAATTTATTTTAATTGGAGGCTAATTACTTTATAATATTGCAGTGGTTTCTTTTTGTGATTCATGGACATGAATCAGCCATGGGTGTACATGTGTTCTGCATCCTGAACCCCCCTCCCATCTCCCTCCTCATCTCATCCCTCAGGGTCATCCTAGTGCTCCGGCCCTGAGCACCCTGTCTTGTGCATTGAACCTGGACTGGCAATCTATTTCACGTTTATAATATTGCAGTGGTTTCTTTTTGTGATTCATGGACATGAATCAGCCATGGGTGTACATGTGTTCTGCATCCTGAACCCCCCTCCCATCTCCCTCCTCATCTCATCCCTCAGGGTCATCCTAGTGCTCCGGCCCTGAGCACCCTGTCTTGTGCATTGAACCTGGACTGGCAATCTGTTTCACGTATGATAATATACATGTTTCAATGCTATTCTCTCAAATCATCCCACCCTTGCCTTCTCCCACAGAATCCAAAAGTCTGTTCTTTACATCTGTGTCTCTTTTGCTGTCTTGCATATAGGGTCATAGTTACTATCTTTCTAAATTCCATATATATGCGTTAATATACTGTATTGATGTTTTTCTTTCTGACTGACTTCACTCTGTATAATAGGCTCCAGTTTCATCCACCTCATTAGAACTGATTCAAATGCATTCTTTTTAATAGCTAAGTAATAGTCCACTGTGTATATGTACCACAGCTTTCTTATCCATTCGTCTGCCAATGGACATTTAGGTTGCTTCCATGTCCTGGCTATTATAAACAGTGCTGCGATGAACATTGGGGTACACACGTCTCTTTCAATTCTGGTTTCCTCAGTGTATATGCCCAGCAGTGGGATTGCTAGGTTGTGTGGCAGTTCTATTTCCAGTTTTTTGAGGAATCTCCACACTGTTCTCCATAGTAACTGTACTAGTTTGCATTCCTACCAACAGTGTTAAGAGGGCTCCCTTTTCTTTGCACAGCCTCTCCAGCATTTATTGTTTGTAGACTTTTTGGTAGCAGCCATTCTGACTGGCATGAGATGGTACCTCATTGTGGTTTTAATTTGCGTTTCCCTGATAATGAGTGATGTTGAGGATCTTTTCATGTGTTTGTTGGCCATCTGTAGGTCTTCTTTGGAGAAATGTCTGTTTAGGTCTTTGGCCCATTTTTTGATTGCATCATTTATTTTTCTGGAATTGAGCTGCATGAGCTCTCATCTCTTTTTGATCTTGTGGGGCAACCAGCAGTTTTGAGGTTTAAGTAAGATTATGGTGGCTGTGGGTATCTTATTAGTAAATGCACTAGATTCTCACAGCTAAGCCACGTTCTTTAGAATTTGCTTAATCAGTAATGAAAATGATATTTCTAAATCTGAAACCTGTGTCTTTATCTTTCAGTTATTCTGAAATACAATAGGTAAATGGAGAGCAGAGTATTATTGATAGGCGCCTTCAAACCTCAGTAGCAGAAAAAAATTCTAAACAATCATAATGTCCATTAAATAAATTGTGGTAGCCCCACTCAATAGAACACCATGCTGCCATTACAAAGAATGAGGTCATCTTATATACAGAGAAAAATGTCCACAACATAATGCCAAGGAGAAAAAAGGGCAACTTTTGTAAAAGCTTACATAGTAATAGCTCATGTTTGTTTAAAAAAGTTTGCATATGCCCTAGCAGAATGTTTGGGGAAAATGCACACTGATCTGTTAACAGTGGCAGTTGTGTAGTTGCTAAGCCATGTCTGACTGTTTGCAACCCAATGGACTGTAGCACACCAGGCTTCCTGTCCTTCACTGTCTCCCAGCGTTTACTCAAACTCATGTCCGTTAAGTTGATGATGCCATCCAACCATCTCATCCTCTGTCATCATTTTCTCTTCCTGCCCTCAATTTTTCCCAGCATCAGGGTCTTTTCCAATGAGTCGGCTCTTTGCATCAGGTGGCCAAAGTACGGGAGCTTCAGCTTTAGTATTAGTCCTTCCATTGAATATTCATGGTTGATTTCCTTTAGAACTGACTGGTTTGAGTCCTTGCTGTCCAAGGAACTCTCAAGAGTGTTCTCCAGCACTGCAGTTTGAAAGCATCAATTCTTCGGTGTTCATCCTTCTTTATGGCCCAGCTCTCACATCCATACACGACTACTGGAAAAACCATAGTTTGACTAGACGGACCTTTGTTGGCTAAGTGATAGTCTCTGCTTTTCAGTGTGCTGTCTAGATTTGTCATAGCTTTTCTTCCAAGGAGCAAGTATCTTTTAATTTCAGTGGTTACATTCAAAGAGAGGTGTGGTGGGAAGCTTTCACTTCTACAATATATTCTGTTTTGCTTAAGGTTCTTGCTTTATGTTTTACAAAGAATAAGAGTTACCTTTGTAAAATTAATAAAATCTGTTTTATTTTTCTAAAAGAAAAATTTGTGATAGTTCTATTACTGCTGATATTAGATAATTTGATTATCAGGGATTGTACTTAATTAAAAAATTTTTCCTCCTTCTGTTTTACAAAGTAAATGAGGGCTTTGAACATGTTCAGAATGTATGCCCTTAGGCTAGAAAATGATACTTGGCCATATTTACCCTGGGTATTATTTTTGAGTTTGTATATAATTTCCCAGTTTAATTCTCTCAACTCACAGGAATCTTTTCTGTTTGACTTTCTGTCTTTTGATAGTAGATGCAATATAAGTACTAAGTCATTTTATATAAGGAACTTGAGCATCTGCAGATGCTGGTTTCCACCAAGGTCCTGAAACCAAGACTAGGACTAAGGGTACCAAGTGATGACTGTATACTCATTGTATAAAATTTGGAAAATATAGAAAAACACAAAGAAGCAGAGAGGTAAATGGCTTATGATGCCATCATTCAGAGACTAATATTCTTAACATTTTGTGTTGTTTATTTCCAGTTTCTTCTATATATATTTGGCGGATAATGCATTAGGCATTCAGATTTGTAATGTGCTATTCATTTACTTAGTGTTACATTATCAGCTTTCCCATCTTGTCAAAAAGCTTCATAAGCATCATTTTGAAAAGCTGTTATATCTTCTTACACAGATGTATTTCATTTAGAGTGATTTGAAATGCAGTCTGTTCATAGGTGGTCCTAGGGTTAATCCGGGTGGTAAACTGGTATCTCCGTGGTTCATCAGGATTTTCTATAAAAGTTTCATGATGGCTGCCATGGTTCCAAACCACAGTAGGTTAATGTCCCTACATACTTGAAACCAATGCCAGAAACAAGGGGGAAAATAGAAAAGGGATTTAAAAAAATATGTGCCTTTTTGGGGTGGAGAAGGGGGGGAGAAGAGGAAAACTTTGCCAAGTTTTAAGAGCTTTAACGATATTTATGCCTTTGATTTAGTAATTCTACTTTGGAAATCCCTCTAAGGATACTTTCTGTTACATCTGCTTCTCCAGAACTGGGTCTCACGCCGGTTCTTGGACTAATTATGATTTCCTTCTGGCATTTGGCCACTGCCACCTAAGCAAACTACTAAGGAGCTAAGAAGATGAATTTGGCTGTTGAGTTGGTAACTAAAAGAGTTATTTCCTCCTTTTGTATTGGAAATAGCCTTGCATATATTCAAAAATATATGAGCTTGAGTCTTTGCATGTTGATTCATTTTCTGTGAAGAGATTCACAGAAGTAGAATGACTAGATCAAAGGGTACTAATATTTTTATGACACTAGATTGTTATTACAGAAGTTTTAATAGTTTTCTTTTTACTAAATTATAGACTTAAATTTGAAACAAGACAGTGAGATACTAGATTCCAACGTCCTCCACCCCTCCCCGCCAAACACCCAAAACTAAATACCACAGAAACCCTAGAACTTGTACATTCTCAAAATTTTCTTTCAGTGATCACTGAGTGAACTGAAATTGGACAACATAATTGCTCTTTCTGTCACTGAGGAGAACAAATTTTGAGGTGGACGTCATCACTCATGGAGCGGTATGGAGTTAACTGGGCTGATCTGTCTTCTAGTTCTCATTCTGTCTCCTTTAGAGCATCTTATCTTTCACCTCTTCTACATAAATACAGAAGATCAAGGGAAACTCAGTTAATTTTGTATTATATTATTAAACAGAAGATGGAAAAGTGCAAGAAGTTAAAACTTAGTCAAAATAAGGCATTTAAAAATATCTCTGGTTTTGCTCTGTTTTCACTCTCTGCCTTAGCTGATTTAAGTCAACTGCCATCAGATTTTTTTCCTCCTATAAAAGAATTAGTCACACTGGATTCTTCTAGGAGAAAGAGAAATATGGTTAAATACCCAGGAGAACTGTTGTATATGTAAATAAAATTTGGATTCTAAAGAAAAGTGGAAGGATTTGTTGGCATGACTCTCTAAAGGATTACAGCTTTGCAAGTGGGTGTGCTAATTAAGTCCACTTCATTTCTCCACGTGTGCCTGTTTTCACTTACCTTGAAAAATTACCGTACCAATGACACTTCAGCAAGGCCTCTTCCTGCATTTATGCAATTGTCAGGACCCACTGATGAATTTGAAGTTCCCACTCCCTCGAGAACTGGTTGAGATTTCGCTCACATATTTCTTAAGTTTTATCTTAATCTTGTATAAAAGATAATCTTTAGAAATTCTTCCCTCAGTAGACTGCTCTATTTTCCCATAAAATACACTTGCAAATAGGTCTGCAGATTTTTCAACACAATGCCTGCAGCAACATCCATGATAAATCCTTTCATGGCCTCAGCTTTCTGTAACCTTCTCCATCCCTCACAATGACACACACTTTTTCTCATTCATCTTTTATTACAATTCAATATTGTACTTGAATATCATTAGCTTGTATGCAGCATTCCCCTCACTCTTTTTTTTTTCTTTAAAGGACAAACTGCTGTTGTTGTGCACATTTCATCTGGAAATTGACTTTGGTGTTATAGGTTCTAATATATTTACACAACAGGTACAGAAAGGTATTGGAAAAAAGAAGAAATATTTTTAACATCGTAAACCTCTAGCAAAAATATGTGTGTAATAGAATCTGGTACTGTGGTATTACACACATTACAACTGTCACTGTGACTTAGAGCCTTGGTTTAGCTGAAAGAAAATCTATAACCCCAGAAATGCAACAATGTCTGAGTCACAGTTCAGGGTAATAAATGTTTTTCACAGAATACTATAATCCATATTTCCAAAGCTGATGCAACAAAGGAATTTCTACTAGAAATCTTTCAATTTCATGGGTGGAGGCTCCAATGCAGAGAGAAACAGAAAGAGAAAAAAAAGCATTTAGGAAAAAAATGATGCACTTGAGTGACATGATGGACTGTCAGATATTCAGAAATCTGGCTAGCAAATTTGATTGCCATGTACCTCCTCTGATAAAAGGCCACAGAGAGCAAACTTTATTTGAATAACTTTAAGAGTGGGCTGTTTCTCTTTAAAGGACCTGTTTCCTTTAAGAGATAATTGTTTTATGACTAGAACAACTGGGAAGAGGAATCCCAGATGTGGCTCAAGAAGTGCTTTCCTCAAACTGGGGAAGTGAGGGAATAATTAGATTTTACAATTTTATGGCCTTTGATTGGCCTGGGCAGGGGTTGATAGTCTGAAGAACATTCTCAAGTGTCTGTGATTGCCAGCTGTGTTCTCTTGACTTCGTTGGGGGCGGGAGCAGATAGGCCAGGTCTAGGTTGGCAAACAGGGCTGCAAACTGTGGGTCTCGTGGAGGCACTGAAAAGAAGATGGCTGGGTTAGTTTGGCAGGCCAGTTGTTTTTGGCCAACTACAACAGTCATTTCTGAAAATTCCGTAGGAACTAGAATACTTTTTTTGTGAATGTAAGGGAGCATGGGGAGAGTGTCTGCTTGAACCTTGGAATTTGATATTAGAAAACAAGACTGGCACTACACTCCATGTCACACAATTTCTGTCCCCTTTAGATCTGTTAAACTCCTACTCACGCCTCAAGATCCATTCAACTGTCCCTTTAGAAATTCTTTGCTCCCACTGTTCAGCTCCCAAAGCAGCTAATTTGTATTCTTTTCATACCACTTATGACATTCCCAAGTTGGTTGCTCACATGGGCAGCAGATCAATTTGTTGAAGATCAGTTCCCCAAAGTCATTTAGCCATATTAAATTCACCGCAAGTCAATTGAGGAAACCAATTTGCTTAAAGTGAATTTTATCTGTAAGTCTGTGATTTATTCATCATAAGCTCCTTGAAGGCAGAAACCTTGCTGATTCATACCTGGTGCTCCTGCGTATCACTTGAAATATTGAAGGGGTTAGTAGATGCTTAGTGCTTATTGAATTTAATTGAATATAATTGTAATATAAAATAGCTTCATGTTTTTCTTGGTTTCTATAGGTTCACATTTTCTGTCTGGCTTATAATGAGCAGACCACAACTGGACAGACTATATGGATCCTGAGAAGTGTTTTTCTCCCATGCCTGTCCTGTAGGCATAGAGTCTGCATCGATTTATGTGGGAATTCCAGCTCTTTATTGGGTTTAGCGCCTCTTAGCCCTTCCAGTAGCTTGTGTTCTGCCTGCTTTACTATAGCTTCTTGAAAAAATTCAGTTTGATTATAATTTTTTCTTGTCCCTTTCATTTAATTTCATTGTTGCTTCATTATATAGTTGACTCATCACTGTTATGAGAAATGCACTGGACGGCTTTTTCTGTTCTCTCTTGAGAACTCACATTTCAGATATCAACAGTACACAAAGTCCAGGGAAATTAAGGCAAGTAACTGGGACCTCTTTGGAAGAAGGTAGTGATGTAGTAACAGTGTTGTATGCCCATCAACAGCACTCCATCCCTTCCCTGCCAAAGATGCCCAGTTTGCTAAGGTTTTGGGTGGCCATATGCCCCAGAGATAGTGGGGCCCTTTCTAGCTCCAGGGAGAGAATGAATCCAAGTCAATCCTAGTGATCCATTCACATGTGCCAGTGAGTGGCTCAGGAGTGAGCATCAAGGCCAGCACTGGCCAATGAGATATAAGAGGACGCCTCTTACAAAACTTCAGAAGATTTTCCCCCTCCCAAGAAGGGTCGCAACTGGGAGGTTTCTTCTCTGCTCTGAATGTTGCTCTGTGAGGATTTGGTCCTTGATGACTGTTTCTTCTGACCACGAGGAGGGAAGCCAGAAGAAGCACACAAAGGTAGAACCCAGACAGACCCTGACATTGAGCCACAAGTGCCCCCACGCTGCAGCTGCCTCACCTCAGACTTTACCTGGGTTTTCTGCTGAAAACATCCTAACTAAAAAAAGTGCTGTCATGGTTTACAGAATAGTTGAGTCCCCTGACAGTGAATATTTGGTAGATGTCCTCTGAGTCCTTTAATCCCAGCCCACTATGAGGCCTATGTGACTTTAGAGTCAGCCAGTTCTCTGATCCAACTCTGGTGTGCCATCATTTACTAGCCATGTGATTCTGAGCAAGTTATTGAACTTCCCTGAACCTCATATTCATTCTCTGTACACATTGCTGGAAATTTGAGGCTCTTACTAGCTCTCACTTCATCCCTGACCCTCATGACACCCAAGCTGAAGATTTTGGAGAATTTTACTTCAAATGTTATTTTCCCATCATCCTGGCTTCTGGGGTTTATTTGAATCAGTTGCTGGGCTGAGTCTGGAGGATCAGCCACTGCTGCTCAGGGCAAAGGGAGAGCGAAGACAGGTACCATGCAGATGCTGCTCTCTGTTGCTACGAGCTTGGAATCGATCTAAGGAAGGCAGGAGAACCTTGGCTGCAATCCTCCCACATAACAGAAAGTAGAGAAAAGTCAGTGTGTCTGTCAAAGTCAGATGGCACAGATGGGGAAGTTAAGGGAAGGTTGATAACAAGATGATTAAAAAAAGGTGTGGGCAGGTTTAGGGAATCAGTTGCTACTCTTGTGCTCGAGCTGGAAATGGCTACCAGAAACTCTTGAGACCCACATCTATTGGAGTGAACTCTCTGCCAACCATGGCTGCCAAGGAGGGCTACCCAACAGGGTCTACTGCCTTAAGTAGAGGAGTGCAACTACTGACACTCCAGGGAGAATAAATTAATGTGTTTTATGTTTTCCCACGCTCTAGTTTCCTCCAGTGTCTCTTACTGATGGAGCCTAACTAGAAGGCAGAAGGCAAGGGTGCCCACTGATGTAAGCTATACAAGTCAGCCTCCTCAGGCACAGATTAGGATGTGAAGGGTGGAGAACAAGCTTTTTGCCCACCACCATCATTTGTGGTGGGCAAATGATGAATAATATCAATCTAAGGAATAAATCAATATAACTTGATTTTGATGAACAGCACAATGCTATCACGTTCAGTGACTTTCCCAAGGATCCATAGCTGGGAAGTGGTGGGGCTGGGATTGTGTCCTGGCATTGCTCTGTAGTCTTCACTTAGGGTCCTATGTGATGCAGGCTTTCAATGAGTCCCAGGTTTTGAGATTTTGCCCCTGTTCTCGCCATGTGTATTAAAAAATGAAAGTCAGATTCTCTGCACCAAAGCCACCCCTTATTGATGCTGTTTTCCATACCTCTGAGCATCAGAAATTTCAGTGTTATACACACTTTATTTCATCTTATTATAATTAAGAATGTCTTTATGAAAGAGTTTAAGATTTACCCATATTTTTAATGTGGAGAAAAAGAAGCTGTGTAGGCAGAGAGCAAGATTATTCTAAACCTCCTCGCCAAGAGAACCGTGAAGTAAGAAACTGAATTTGATTGCCTTGATTGGCCCCTATTTATGTTTATTCTTCAGTTTAGGTGGCCAGATATTTTTTTCTCAAGAACTCTATATTTAGTCAGCGTTCTCCAGAGAAACAGAATCATTAGGCTATATATATATATATATATATATATGAAGTGAAGTGAAGAGAAGTCGCTCAGTTGTGCCCGACTCTTTGTGACCCTGCACCACGCTCCTCTGTCCATGGGATTTTCTAGGCAAGAGTACTAGAGTGGGCTGCCGTTTCCTTCTCTCTCTCTCTCTATATATATGTGTATATATATATATATATGTATATATATATATATGGAGATTTATTATGAAGTGTTGACTTACATGGAGGATGAGAGATCCCATGGTCTGCCTTCTATAACCTGGAGGCCCAAGGAAACAAGTATAGTTCTAGTCCAAACCCTAGGGATTGAGGACCTGTGAAGCAAGGGTCTGAAGGCAGGAGGAGATGGATGCCCCAGCTGTAGCAGGAAGAGCAAATTCACCCTCCCTCTGCCTTTTGTTCTATTTAAACCCTCAGTGGACTGGACTTCTTAGTCTACCAAATCAAATGCTGACATCTTCTGAAAACACCGCTACAGACCCACCCAGAAATGGTTTATCAGCTATCCCTTAGTCCGGTGGTTCCCAGTGTTTTTCACACCAGGGACTGGTTTCATGGAAGACAATTTTTCTACAGACCAGGAGTTGGAGGGGGCGATGGTTTGGGTGGGGATGATTCAGCTGCATTATATTTATATGCACTTACTTTCTGTTATGATTACATCAGCTCCACTTCAGATCATCAGGCATTAGATCCTGGAGTTTGGGGACCCCTGGGATCCCCCTAAAGCTTAGTCCAGTCAAGGTGATACATGAAATTGACCATCACAAAACCAATGAAGGTGTTATAAGCATTTGCATGTAACCACATTTGTCCAGAATATTTACTTCTAGGCAGAGGAATAAACCTTCCCAGCCTCTTCTTATTTCAGAGAAGTTGAGGGAACTCTAGAGGATTAAAGACCATGGGGAGGAGGAAAGGGACAGGGCTGACTGAATATGTAGGGGCTTTTAGAGAATTGCCCCCATTATTTTAGAAAGGACACTTTTAAGCAACCTTTCTGATTAAAAATCTGCCATATACTATGGACTTCAACTGGCCTTCAGGAAATAGTATCTATTCTCAGTTCACTTTCATGACATTTATGTTGACTGAAGTGGCCTCTATTTTGTTAAACAAAAAAGATAAGACAAATTGTTGGTAGCTTTTAAAATACTGTGGACTGAGAAGGAGTAAAATTTTTAGGACTTTTATGCAGGCTGTAAGAATCTGAATGAACATCTTTTGCCAAGTGAGCCCTAGAATAGTTAGAAATGAAAAATTAGCAACTTTCACTTGGATCCTACAATAGGTTACACAAAGATCTAAAATAAATAGCTCCTTTAGTTCTCCCCTCACCTGAAATATGGTACAAAGAAGAAAATTCTCTTCAATTTTGGTCCTAGTGAATAATACGCTAGGGTCTTAAATTTTAGATCTAGTGTATAAAATGAGCTAAGATTTAAGTCCAAGTTTCCCATATTCTATGTCCAATAATATTCACTTGAACAAAGAAGCATTCTATTCATTTATGGAAAATTCTATATTCAAGATCATAACAAATTTTTAAAATGTAAGTCTATCATGATATACTTCACAAAGAGAATAAAAATTAGTATTTGCTTCTGGTAATATCCATTAATAAACTAAAAGAATAGGTGGAAAATTTCCATAAATAAATAGAATATTTCCTGTTCAAGTGAATATTATTGACTTATTTATTTACTTTATGCATTGTTCAGTTCAGTTCAGTCGCTTAGTCGTGTCCAACTCTTTGCGACCCCATGAATCGCAGCACGCCAGGNGATTTTTGCATCTATGTTCATCAGTGATATTGGCCTGTAGTTTTCTTTTTTTGTGTTTTCTTTGTCTGATTTTGGTATCAAGATGATGGTGGCTTCATAGAATGAGTTTGGAAGTGTTCCTTCCTCTGAAATTTTTTGAAAGAGTTTTAGAAGGATAGGCATTAGCTCTGTTCTAAATGTTTAACAGAATTCTGTGAAGCCATCTGGTCCTGGGCTTTTGTTTTTGGGCAATTTTTGATTACAACTTCAATTTCAGTGCTTGTAATTGTGTTGTTCATAATTTCTATTTATTTCTGGTTCATTCTTGGAAGATTGAACATATCTAAGAATCCATCCATTTCTTCCAAGTTATCCATTTTATTGCCATATAATTGTTCATAGTAGTCTCTTATAATCCTTTGTATTTTTGCCTTGTCTGTTATAACCTCTCCTGTTTCATTTCTAAGTTTGTTGATTTGATTCTTCTCTCTTTCTTCTTGATGAGACTAGATAAAGGTTTGTCAACTCTGTTTATCTTCTCAAAGAACCAGCTTTTAGTTTTATTAATCTTTATTGTTTTTTACCTCTTTTTCATTCATTTCTGCTCAGATCTTTATGATTTCTTTCCTTCTATGAATTTTTTTTTGTTCTTCTTTTTCCAGTTGTTTTAGGTGTAAAGTTAGGTTGTCTATTTGACGTTTTTCTTGTTTCTTGAGGAAGGATTGTATTACTATAAATGTCCCTCTTAGAACTGCTTTTGCTGCATCCTATAGTTTTTGAGTTACCGTGTTTTCATTGTCATTTGTTTTTATAAATTTTTTAATTTCCCTTTTGATTTCTTCAGTAGCCTGCTGGTTATTTAGAAAGATGTTGTTTAATCTCTATGTGTTTGTGTTTCTTACACTTTTTTCCTTGTAATTGATATCTAGTCTTATAGTGTTGTGGTCAGAGAAGATNTTTCATTGTCATTTGTTTTTATAAATTTTTTAATTTCCCTTTTGATTTCTTCAGTAGCCTGCTGGTTATTTAGAAAGATGTTGTTTAATCTCTATGTGTTTGTGTTTCTTACACTTTTTTCCTTGTAATTGATATCTAGTCTTATAGTGTTGTGGTCAGAGAAGATGGATGATACAATTTCAGTTTTCTTAAATTTACTGAGGTTTGATTTGTGACCCATGTTGTAGTCTATCCTGGAGAATGTCCCATGTGAACTTGAGAAGGTGTATTCTTCTGCCTTTGGATGGAGTGTCCTAAAGATATCAATGAGATCCATCTCATCTAATGTATCATTTAAGACTTGTGTTTCCTTATTAATTTTCTGTTTTGATGATCTGTCCATTGGTATGAGTGGGGTGTTCAAATCTCCTACTATTATTGTGTTACTGTCAATTTCTCCTTTTATGTCTATTAGTGTTTGTCTTATGTATTGAGGTGCTCCTATGTTGGGTGCATATTTACAATTGTTATGTCTTATTCTTGGATTGATCCCTTGATTATGTACTGTCCTTCCTTATCTCTTGTAATCTTCTTTATTTTAAGGTCTCTTTTCTCTGATATGAAGATTGCTCCTCCAGCTTTCTTTTGCTTCCCATTTGCATGGAATATATTTTTTCCATCCTCTCACTTTCAGTTTATATGTGTTTTTAGGTCTGAAGTGGATTTCTTATAGACAGCATAAATATGGGTCTTGTTTTTTAATTCATTCAGCCAGTCTGTATCTTTTGGTTGGAACATTTAATCCATTTACATTTAAAGCAATTATTGATATATACATTCCTGTTGCCATTTTCTTAATTGTTTGGGGTTGATTTTGTAGATCTTTTTTCTTCTCTTGTATTTCTCAAATATATATCTGTTTAATATTTGTTGTAAAGCTGGTTTGGTGGTACTGAATTTTCTTAACTTTTGCTTGTCTGAAAAGCTTTTTATTNATTTAAAGCAATTATTGATATATACATTCCTGTTGCCATTTTCTTAATTGTTTGGGGTTGATTTTGTAGATCTTTTTTCTTCTCTTGTATTTCTCAAATATATATCTGTTTAATATTTGTTGTAAAGCTGGTTTGGTGGTACTGAATTTTCTTAACTTTTGCTTGTCTGAAAAGCTTTTTATTTATGTAACAATTTTGAATGAGAGCCTTGCTGGGTACAGTATTCTTGGTTGTAGATTTTTCCCTTTCAATACTTTAAATATATCCTGACATTCCCTTCTGGCCTGTAGAGTTTCAGTTGAAAGATCAGCTGTCAAGTGTACAGGGTTTCCCTTGTATGTTACTTGTTTCTTCTCCCTTGCTACTTTTAATATTCTTTGTGTTTAGCCTTTGTTAGCTTCATTCTGAAAACTAAGATCATGGCATCTAGTCCCATCACTTCATGGGAAATAGATGGGGAAACAGTGGAAACAGTGTCAGACTATTTTTTGGGGCTCCAAAATCACTGCAGATGGTGATGGCAGCCATGAAATTAAAAGACGCTTACTCCTTAGAAGGAAAGTTATGACCAACGTAGATAGCATATTAAAAAGCAGAGGCATTACTTTGCCAACAAAGGTCTGTCGAGTCAAGGCTATGGTTTTTCCAGTGGTCATGCATGGATGTGAGAGTTGGACTGTGAAGAAAGCTGAGCACCGAAGAACTGATGCTTTTGAACTGTTGGTGTTGGAGAAGACTCTTGAGAGTCCCTTGGACTGCAAGGAGATCCAACCAGTCCATCCTAAAGGAGATCGGTCCTGGGTGTTCATTGGAAGGACTGATGCTGAAGCTGAAACTCCAATAGTTTGGCCACNGAGTTGGACTGTGAAGAAAGCTGAGCACCGAAGAACTGATGCTTTTGAACTGTTGGTGTTGGAGAAGACTCTTGAGAGTCCCTTGGACTGCAAGGAGATCCAACCAGTCCATCCTAAAGGAGATCGGTCCTGGGTGTTCATTGGAAGGACTGATGCTGAAGCTGAAACTCCAATAGTTTGGCCACCTCATGCAAAGAGTTGACTCATTGGAAAAAACCCTGATGCTGGAAGGGATTGGGGGCAGGAGAAGGGGATGACAGAGGATGAGATGGCTGGATGGCATCACCGACTCAATGGACATGAGTTTGAGTAGACTCCAGGAGTTGGTGATGGACAGGGAGGCCTGGTGTGTTGTGATTCATAGGGTCGCAAAGAGTTGGACTCGATTGAGTGACTAAACTGAACTGAACTGAACTGAGTTTATTCTGTATGAGACTCTTTGTGTTTGAGGTCTTCTTTTCCCAGGATTCAAGGTTGAGTTCTTTCTTGCTTTTGGTTTCTGCCCTCCTAAGTTTGGTCCAGTGGTTTGTGGTGATATTTGTGCTGAGTTTTTGTCTGTTTGTTTTTCCTCTGATGGACAAGGCTGAGTGAGGTAATCCTGTCTGCTAATGATCGGGTTTGTATTTTTGTTTTGTTGTTTAGATGAGGCTCCTGCACAAGGTGCTACTGTTGATTGGGTGAATCTGGGGCTTGTATTCAGGTGGTTTCCTTTTTGTGAGTTCTCACTATTTGATACTTGAAGATCCCCTGGAGAAGGAAATGGTAGCCCACCCCAGTATTCTTGCCTGGAAAATCCCATGGACCGCGGAGCCTGGTAGGTTACCATCCATGGGGTCGCAAAGAGTCAGACACGACTGAGTGACTTCACTTCACTTCAGGGTTAGTTCGCTGGTAGTCTAAGGTCTTGGAGTCAGTGGTCCCACTCCAAAGGCTAAGGGGTTGATCTCTGGTCAGGAAGGAAGATTCCACAAGTGGTTTGTTATGGCATTAAGTGAGATTAAGACAAATATCCAAAAATGAGAAACGAAAGATGACCCCCAGACAAATGGGAGTTACAAAATCAGGCAAATAATAATTAAAATAATAGAATATACACATATACATATATACCCATGAGCAAAGTCAAAAGAGTCCAACACAAATACAGTAGATTGAGCCAGCAAACAAAGGAAATAAAAAATTACATTTGCCAGTTAAGAAACTAAAGCACAAACTGGAAAACAAAACTAGAGCAAGGTGCCCAATGGGGAATAAAGCAATGAAAACAAAACTAATAAATATGTTGAGAGGAAAGGAAAGAAAGAAAAGAAAGAAAGAATAGATATGCAAAGTTAAATAGAGGTAGGTGAAGACGATTTATATACAGTCAAGATTAACTGCAAAGGGAAAAGAATAGTAAGAAAGGCAAACAAAGGAATAAATGTAGAAAAAATATAATAGGTTTAAAAAATTAAAAATTAAAATTATAAGTAAGAGAAAAGAAAAAAAAATGGAAGAAGAAAGAAACAAGGAAGAAAAAGGAAAACTCTAAGAACTGCAAAAGCCCAATGTAGAGGCAGAGGTTTAATAACAATAAAAAGTGTGACTGAATATGTACATAGACACCCATAAGCAAATTCCAAACAGGCCAACAAAAACAAAGTACGATAGATTGACCCAGCAAACAAAGGAAACCGAAAATTATATCTACCAGAACAAAACTAACTAAAAGCACAAACTGGAAAACAAAACTGGAGCAAGGTGTCCAGTGGGGAATAAAGCAGTGAAAATAAAACTAACAATATGTTGAGAGGAAAGGAAGAAAGAAAAGAAAGAAGAGATAGGCAAAGTTAAATAGAGGGAGACAAAGAAAATTTATATACTTTAAAGGTTAACTGCAAGGGGAAAAAGAACAGTAAGAAAAGCAAACAAAAGAATAAATGTAGAAAAAATGTTAATAGTTTTTAAAAATTAAAATTAAAAAAGAGAAAAGAAAAAAAAAAAAGAGAGAAATCGCACAGAACTGCAAAAGCCCAATGTAGAGGCAGAGATTTATGACAATGATAAAAAATATGATTAAGAGAAAAAAAAGTTCAAAGCCCAGTTGGATATCTTAGTGCCAATAAAATCAACAACTACAACAGAGGGGGAAAAGGGGGGGGTTTATATATTTGATAGACACAGAGTCTGCCTAGTTGATCATGTGGATTTAATCTGCAGCTTGTACAGCTGCTGAGAAGGTTTTGGGTCTTCTTCCTTAGACAAACTGCCCGTGGGTTTCAACTGTGGTTTTATTTCCACCTTTGCATGTGGTTTGTCCACTGGGGTTTGCTCCTGAGACTGCCCTGGAGGACTCCACGTGTGGAGGTGGTGCAGCTACTTGGGTCGCAGGAGGTCTGGCAGCACCAGGTACTCAGGGGAGTTGGCGTCTAGGGCAGCAGGAAATATAGTGCTTTAGAAGGGTATGGCAACCAGTATTGGCCAATACACGCCAGTATTCTTGCCTGGAGAACCTTCCTTCCTGACAGAGAAGCCTGGCAGGCCACAGTCTACAGGGTCGCAGAGTTACGACCAAAGTGACCCTGCATGCGTAGGTACAAGACTTTTTTTGCCTGTGGCAGCTCTGCCCCAGTGAGAGTTGAGTGTGAAGGTGGCGCAGCTGCTTGGCTTGTGGGGACTCTGGCAGCGCCAGTTGTGCAGGCACAGGATTGCCTCCACCGCAGGAGTTACGGTCCTATCAGAGTCTTTTTTCAAGCCTCTTGTGGTGTAGCTGGTGATCAGAAGGCCTCTTTTGCCAGTCTTTTTCCGTAGCTCTGCCCATTCAGGCACTTAGAGCCTTCCTTTCCTGGGGTCCTTTTCTGTTGTTTGGTGCATCAGGCACTTAAAGGGGCACCCTGGGTGGGGTCCGACTCTGTAGTTCAGTGCCACATGTTTGATGGGCCAGCCTCTCTACTGTTCAGCTGCCAATGCTGGCATGTAGGGGGAGAGAGGCTATGGTGATGGCTCCACCGACTCAGCAGTATCACCTTGGTTTGATGGCTGCCTGGCTTTCCTCCACAGGCATTTCCCACCACAGTCTCCTCCCTCACATCCCCTCAATCCATCTCTCCGCAGTCAACAACAGCCCTCACCCTGGGATTGCTCCACAATCCCTAAACTCCAGCTTGCAGCCACTGCACGTTCCAGGAGATCTGCATCCCTGTCCAGGGTGGTATGTATGGCTGTGACAAGGACTGTCTGATTCTCATTCCAGTTAGGCTTCCACAGATCACCTGTTTCACTCTCAGGCTTAAATGTTTCTTCTCTGACTCAGACAGTTGCCCCGATCGATGTGGGGATCAGACCCCTGCTTCAGTTCTCCCACCTGTCGAGGGAAGGTCCTGTCCTGCTAACACTCCTGTTTTTCCCCCTAGTTCCTTCATCTGACCGAGTTTTGGGTGGGTCTATATATTCTTTTCCACTGGTCAGTTACTCCTGTCTGCTCTCAGCTGGTGTTCTGCATGCACTTCTGTGTTTGAAGGTGTATTCCTGACGTGTCTGTGGAGAGAGATGTACCCCACGTCCACCTACTCCTCCACCATCTCTACCTATTGATCTTTATTAATACTGGTTTGGCAGAACTAGGAGATACCTTGCTAAGGATGACAAATGCCAAAGGAGATGTCAGAGTCTCCTAGAGATGGCTGTAACATTATCTCCCATTCTGTACACTCTTCTGCAAGGTTACCTTGCATTCTTCCATCAGGAGATGCAGTCTGTTTCTCCATTCCACTGGTTCTGGACAGGTCCTGTTTCTTCTTTGACTAGGAGAGCATGGCAGAAGCGATGCTGTGCCATTTCTAGGTATAGCCGTTAACCAATGCCGCAGCTTTGGCTTCCTGTCTCTTGGAAGTCAAACAGCGTGTAATGAAAGGACTCACCTTGAGACCACAGTGATGTGAGAGCCCTCAAACATGTGAAGAGCTGTTGGAGGTTGAGACACCAACACCTGTGGTGTGGAGAGAGAGAGTTGCCAAGGAGCACTGAGGGTTCAGACACGGAGAGAAGAAGTCACCTTGGAAGTGAGTCCTCCAGCCCCAACTGCCTGGCTGTGGCAGAGATGAACTGCCCCAGGCAAGACCTTCTTGAATTTCTGATTCATAAAACCATGAGCCAAAGAAAAGGATTGCTTGAAGCCACAAAGTATTTGAGTGGCTTGTTATGCAGCCAGGGATGACTAAAACAGAAATAACTTTAGGCTGTTCCTGGTACTAAACCCTGAGTAGTCAACAGTAGCGGGCACAGCTTTACTGTCTGCATGGGGTTACTTTTCATTTAGCAGAATGGACCACAAAGGGAGTAACTACTGGGCACTGATGACCATTTTCAGCTCTCAGGTGCTTAGGTCTTTAAAGGTGGTCTGTTTTACCATTCGGACAAGATAATAAACAGAACTTATACATATCTGAGCTAAAATTTCATGATTCATTTTGAGCAAGAGAAAAATAATTCAAGTATGTGATTATATTTGCCTATCCTTTTGCAGTTCCCAAAGTGCTTTTTCATGTCTATTTCCACTTTCAATCTTCCCATTGAATTTGAGGTAGATAGAAGAGGTTCTATTTTTTCTACCTTTTAAATAAGGGAATAGAGGCTTAAAAAGGTTATTTGACTTGCCTATAGCCAAGTGAATAGTTTCAGAGGTAAGGCTAGAATCCAGATGTCTTCACTCACAGCCTATTTCTAGTCTAGCAGCCAATCATCCTCTTGAGTTGGGCAAAACAGAGAATAGATTGTGGGGGAGTGATGCCTCTAGCTGATGTTTTAACCATTATGGTAGGTGTATGTTCAATGGAACTCACTTGTTTCCAAGACAACAGGATTCAAAGGAAAACCTCAATTGCTCGGGAGGAGGCAGATTCACTGTCATTTCCATCCCTTTGAAGAATTGCACATTTTGATGGGCAAAGTGCCAGAAGTAGTTAAACCGCATAGCTCCACAGTGCTCTGATGGAACAGGAAAGCAGAAGGAAAGCAACATATGTACAAATGTGGGTGTTGCTTCTGCTCTGAGAGTCTTTCAACAGGAGTCATGAGAATCCAGGAAAATCCAGGGGTCAAGACTCTGTAGAAAAGAACAACAATCTAGAAAGAGAAAGAAGGAAGCATTTTAAAATGGAGAGATGGGGAGGAGGGAGGAGGAAAGAGGAAGAGACAGGCAAAGCGGAGGCGCAGTCCTGACCCCTCAGTCCTTTCCCTGATCCCACGGGGAAAGAAGCAGTGGACGAAGCAGTCAGATTTTACCATGAATTCCCTAAACTGAGTCTAGTGACTCGGAGCATTCATTTTTTCTTTATTTGCTTTTCTTGTGAGGTGTCTGCTTGGCTCTAATTTCCCATTTTTGCTGTGGAGATCAAGAGATTTGGAACAGAGCAGATATAGAATACATTTTTCTGTACTGGCTGCATGCCATATTTTATTATAATTTTTTGTTAGCTTATTATGGGATGGAAAATTTAATCTCTCAGGCATATGAGAGGAAGGAGGCTCTTTTTTTTTAATTGAGGTATAGTTGATGTACAATATTATATAAGTTACAGGTGTACAACATAGTAATTCAGAATTTTTAAAGGTTGTATTCCATTTATATTATTATAAACTATTGGCTATGTTCCTTGTGTTGCATAGTATATCCTTGTAGCTTATTTTGTACATAGTAGTTTGTACTTCTTAATCCCCTACCCTGGTCAAGGAGGAGTTTCTTTTGGTTTCTTCCTTTCTGATCTTTAATTCATTCAACATTTACTGAGCTGCTATTTTATAGAAGGCCCTGTCCTAAGTACTGGGGATTCAGAAACGATAGGGCACTCCAGTTAATGGTTCATACTTAATGTGCCTACTTTCCTGTTTTTCACAGCTAAATAGGTAAAGTGCCATAGCTCTGCTGTAAGCTACAGAGTGATTGCCCAATGCATGGTTTTTATGCAACATGACCAACAGATAGTTATTACCTCTTAATAAGAGTCAGATACTGTGCTATGTTTTGAAGTTACAAAAAGTAACATGTATAACAATGAATTAATAATTTGAATTTATTAAGAACTCTGAAATCAGTAAGGACAAATAAACCAACAAAAAACGTGTAAGTGATATAAACATCGGATTCACAGAAGAGAAAAATACAAAAGGCTAAAGAACAATTGAAAAGATGTTCAACTTCACTAAGCTAGGGAGGAAAAGCAAATTAAAATCAGCACAAGATACTACTTTATTTTTACCTACTAGTATGACAAAAATGAAGTTTATTAATATTCAGTGTTGTTGAGTTGTGGGAAAAGAGCTGCTTCCTGTGCGTCTGGTGGGAATGGTAAATGATCCCTGGCTTTGGAGGGCAGTTTAGTATCTATTAAAATTGTTTCTGTGGGAGGTGGGAGGGGGGTTCATGTTTGGGAGTTCGTGTAAAAAAATAAATAAATACAAAAAAANGTTGTGGGAAAAGAGCTGCTTCCTGTGCGTCTGGTGGGAATGGTAAATGATCCCTGGCTTTGGAGGGCAGTTTAGTATCTATTAAAATTGTTTCTGTGGGAGGTGGGAGGGGGGGTTCATGTTTGGGAGTTTGTGTAAAAAAATAAATACAAAAAAAATAAAAAATAAAAAATAAAAATAAAAATAAAAAAAGTAAAAACAAACAAACAAACAAACAAACAAACAAAAAAGAACAATTGGAAACAACCTAACTGTCCCTAGAGTGGATAGATAGGACATAGTCTATTAGATGGTGAAATATTACTCAGAGAAAAAAGTTAGAGCTATTCACATCAACATGGATCGATCTCAAAAATGTATCATAGAGTGAAAAGAGCAAGCTATAGAGTTGTATGTATTTTATGAACATTTATGTGAAAAGACCCACAAAAATTAATACTATCTATTCTCTATGGCATAGCTAAACAGCCTAGTAAAGACACATATTAGATTATAGTAGAGGTTATCTCTTGGGTTTTGGTTATCTCTTGGGTTTGGGGGAAAGGATTGAAGAAATCTAGGGGACTTCATTTATAGTTGTAATATTATATATTTTAGGCAAATATATCATATAAAATTATACTTTATTTCTAACAATTAACTAGTGAGAAACAGTGTACAGAAAGCAATTCTTATCTTTGACTATGGACAAAGCTGGGATTAGAACCCGAGTCTCTAATTTTCTGGTGCAGTGATTTGTCTCTTGGATGTATGATACATTTAATTTGACTTGCTCTCTGCAAAGTGAGATCTTTTCCAGTTGGCATGAAAGTTAAGGCACTTTATTTCTATCTTTGTGGGGAATAGATTTTTCTTTACTTTTTTTTTGTCTGAGCCACATGACATGTGGGATCTTAGTTCCCTGCTCAGGGACTGAACCTACGCCCCCTGCATTGGGAGCATAGAATCTTAACCACTGGACCACCAGGAAAGTCCTAGATTTTTCATTTAAAGGAATTTTTAAAATTTAAAAATGAATAGATGTCAAGAATATTTATAATTTATATGTTAGGTATTATTGTTGTTTCGTTGCTAAGTAATGTCTGACTCTTTGTGACCTCATGGACTATAGGCTCCTCTGTCCATGAGATTTCCCAGGCCAGAGTACTGGAGTAGGTTGCCATTTCCTTCTCCAGGGGATCTTCCCAACCCAGGGATCAAGCTCATGTTTTCTGTTTTGTAGGCAGACTCTTTACCACTGAGCTACCTGGAAAGCCCATGTGTTAAGTAGAGAGACACTCAGTTCAAGGAATAGAAGACATGCATTTTTCAAAATGGAAATGGTAACAACTTTTGGATTCTCCCATCAGAGACAAAACCTAAAGGGCTTGGTAGTTTCATCAGCACCATTGCCACAACTCACTAGCAGCCAGACAAATGGCCCTATTTGGAAAATTGGAATCTTTTCCTTTTTGAGAACTAAATGGCTACTTAGTGGTTTATTTAGGCTGCTTCTAGAGAGCAGGAAGTCACACACAGCTCTGAGAGATGTTTCCAGAGGTAAAGAGAATGCCTAAGTGTATTTAGCAAATGATAATGCAAACCACACAAGATGTATAGCATAAGGAAGCAAAATGTGCATTTGCTGTCTGAGAAGTAATCGAACATTTATAGTTTGGGAATAGCTAGTTCAGAGCTGGTAGAAGTAAGAGTCTTGTTTCAGTTGATGAACGAATCCATGTTCTTTGGAACTCAGTGGAGACTTGAAAGGAATTTACCCATCTAAGTAGTACATTTTTGAGGTTTTTAAGTCTTTATCTGAGAAGCAATTTAAGTAAGAACTGGTTAAGACTGTATCCAAAATGCAGAGAGAGAGCAAGCAAGAAAGAGTCCCTCCACCCCTCTATAGACACTTGTGTGGAAGGATGGAGAGAGGAGGGCGGGGAGAAGAGCGAAGGAGGGGACAGGTGGAGTTTAAGGTCACAGTCTTATCTTCCTTGCTCCTTAAGGTATTGGGGGCCATGAGCTTTTGTATACATGGCACGAAAGCCTTCCATGCTGCCTTTTCAAAATGGCAGATCCTTATTCCAAATGAAGGTTAGAACATTGCTGGGTAGTGTAAGAGAGCAGAACTAGAAAGGGATGATTAACGAGTCCCCAGAAGCTTCTGACAGCCATTTGAGGCCCCTGAGAAGCCGTTGCTTCCTGAAGTCCCAATTCTCTCTTTGCAGACAATGCTAGAGCCCTCAACTCCTTACCTCACTGTAGCTTGTAGGGTTGCCAGATAGATTCAGGATGTAAAATTTGGAACATAGTCACATGGAAAATGATTTATTGCTTATCTGAAATTAAAATTTAACTGAATATATTTTTATTTTTTAAATCTGGCAACTTTATGTTCATGAAATATGTTTGTCCTTTTTTCTTCCCTGATTTTCTAATTTTGATCAACAAAGTTCTCCATCCCCCAGAGACCCCAGACTGCTTCAGATGGGCCTGTGTCCAGTAATAAGTATCCTTCTTCAGGACCCATAGTCTAATTCTAAGGAGGGAGAGAGTGTACAGCTCCCATTTCCACCTTCCCTGAGACTTTTCCTCCCTGTGCTTGAAGAATACCCCACCATTTCAGAGAATTACTACTGCCTACCAGCCAAGAAATTCTTTCCCTTCAACATCTTCCCACAGTGGAGAGATTAGACTGTATCTCATCATGCAAGAATATTCAAGATTAAGAAATAATTATAATCTTATCTCTAAACACTACCCTCATAGCTCAAGTCAGTAAAGAATCTGCCTGCAATGCAGGAGACCCAAGTTCAGTCCCTGGGTCAGGAAGATCCCCTGGAGAAGGAAATGGCAACCCACTCCAGTATTCTTGCCTAGAGAATTCCATGGACAGAGGAGTCTGGCATGCTGCAGTCCATGGGTTCGCAAGAGTTGGACAGGACTTAATGACTATACCAACTATACCAACTATACCAACTATAATCTTATCTCTAAACACTATGGCGCCTAGAGGGGCATGCCAGGAAGAGTCTGTCATCACAAAGACTGTAACCTTACTTGTAGCCAATCACAAACACACCTGAAGTTCAGAAGATGAGCAAGCATTCTTTACTTTTCCTTTTGGGTTATTCTCTCATCCACTCATAGTTTAGCCTTGGAGGAAATTTAGAGAGTTCTGTTCCACTTGGTTTGCCCTCTTTATAGATGAACCAGGAAGACCTGTTACCTTTTCTGCCCTAGGAGAGTGATAGAGGGCTAGCACCTCATCTATAGATGAGAATCTAAGCAAGGGGCTGGCAAATTGCAAATTGTAGGGCAAAGCCTCCTTACTGGCTGTTTTTCTACAGTTTGTGAGTTAAGAATGTGTTTTACATTTTGCTTGAGTGCTAAGTCACTTCAGTTGTGTCCAACTCTATGCAACCCTGTTGACTGTGGCCTGCCAGTCTCCTCTGTCTGTGGGATTCTCCAGGTAAGAATACTGGAGTGGGTTGCCAGCCCTTGCATTTCATTATGTTTCCTGCATTGTAGATGGGTTCTTTACCCCTAGTGCCACCTGAGAAGCCTAACTTGAGTTAAGTAACCAAATGAAGAATAACACTAAGTGACATGGAAATTACACAAAATTCAGATTTCAGTATTCATAGTTTTACTGGAACACAGCCATGCTCATTCTTTTATATATTTTCTATGGCCACTTTCATGATCGAAGGGCAGAGCTGACTATTTCAACAGAGGCCATATGGCCCACAAAGCTTAAAATATTCATGAGCAGGCCCTTTTTGTATAAAGTTTACTGATTGCTGATTTAAGCAATAAACTTTTCCTACTGATAGTAGCTGCCCCTGAGAGTATAACTTTCAAGTGCATCCACTGCCTAGGTTATGAGATCCCCTTAACCCACTTCAGTATTCTTGCCTGGAAAATCCCATGGATGGAGGAGCCTGGTGGGCTACAGTCCATGGGGCCGCAAAGAGNTGATAGTAGCTGCCCCTGAGAGTATAACTTTCAAGTGCATCCACTGCCTAGGTTATGAGATCCCCTTAACCCACTTCAGTATTCTTGCCTGGAAAATCCCATGGATGGAGGAGCCTGGTGGGCTACAGTCCATGGGGCCGCAAAGAGTCGGACACGACTGAGTGACTTCACATTCACATTCTTACATGGAATGGATCATTTAGAATACTTTTGGTTGCCAGGGACAGAATATGCTACCTAAAGTGCCCTTTTGGTTGTGTGGAAGCTAGTTGCAATGTGGCTGCTCTAATGATGCATTTGTGTTGACTTGAAAACTTTCTTCTGGATTAGAAATGTATTAACATTATCAAAACATTTTCAATTGATCTAGGCTTCTCTCCATCTCCTGATCTGCCTTCCAGTGGGTGAGCTTTATATCCTTTTTTTCTTTTCCAGAGCTTCTCCTATTGGTAACTGAATGCCTATAGTAGTTTCAGAATTGAGAGTCTCACTTTACACTGGTTCCTAACTTTTGTCACTTCATGACAAACAGAAAATGTTGTTTGTATAGCACATTGAGATAAACTAGAGGGATTTGTGAAGGTCTATATAGGGCTTGGTGAAAAGATCTATTATATATTTTTATAATTATGACTAAGGTCCATCTAGTCAAGGCTATGGTTTTCCTGTGGTCATGTATGGATGTGAAAGTTGGACCGTGAAGAAGGCTGAGCGCCGAAGTATTGATGCTTTTGAACTGTGGTGTTGGAGAAGACTCTTGAGAGTCCCTTGGACTGCAAGGAGATCCAACCAGTCCATTCTGAAGGAGATCAACCCTGGGATTTCTTTGGAAGGAATGATGCTAAAGCTGAAACTCCAGTACTTTGGCCACCGCATGCGAAGAGTTGACTCATTGGAAAAGACTCTGATGCTGGGAGGGATTGGGGGCAGGAGTAGAAGGGGACGACCAAGGATGAGATTGCTAGATGGCATCACTGACTCGATAGACATGAGTCTGAGTGCACTCTGGGAGTTGGTGATAGACAGGGAGGCCTGGCGTGCTGTGATTCATGGGGTCGCAAAGAGTCGGACACAACTGAGTGACTGAACTGAACTGATGGTATGGAAAATAAAATAAAAAATATTATGGAAGATATCAAATAAAAGACTTATAAATGTTAGTTTTCATTCCAATGAAATGAAAATGTTAGTTTTCATTCCAATGCCAAAGAATGTTCAAAATACCGTACAGTTGCACTCATTTCACATGCTAGCAGGATTATGCTCAAAATCCTTCAAGCTAGGCTTCAGCAGTATGTGAACTGAGAACTTCCAGGTGTACAGCTGGGTTTCAAAGAGGCAGAGGAACCAGAGATCAAATTACCAACATTCACTGGGTCATGGTGAAAGCAAGGGAGTTCCAGAAAAATATCTACTTCTGCTTCATTGACTGTGCTAAAGCCTTTAATTATGTGGATCACACAAACTGTGGAGAAATCTTAAAGAGATGGGAGTAACGGACCATCTTACTTGTCTCCTAAGAAACCTGTACACAAGTCAAAACATAACAGTTAGAACCTTACATGGAACAACTGACTGATTCAAAATTGGTAAGGGAGTACGTCAAGGATGTATATTGTCATCCTGCTTATTAACTTAAATGCAGAGTACATCATGCAAAATGCTGGGCTGGATGAATCATAAGCTGGAATAAAAATTGCTGGGTGAAATATCTACAACCTCAAGTAGGCAAATGACATAATTCTAATGGCAGAAAGTGAAGAGGAACCAAAGGGCCTCTTGAGGAGGATAAAAGAGGATAGTGAAAAAGCTGACTTAAAACTCAACTTAAAAAAAAAAAGAAAAACTAAGGTCTTGGCATCCAGTCCCATCACTTCATGGCAAATAAAAGGGGAAAAAGTGGAACCACGACAGATTTTATTTTCTTGGACTCCAAAATCACTTCAGCCACATAATTAAAAGACATTTACTCCTTGAAAGGAAATCTGTAATAAACCTAGACAGTGTATTAAAAAGCAGAGATGTCACTTCACTGAGAAAGGTTCATATATTCAAAGTTATGGTTTTCCCAGTAGGCATGTATAGATATAAGAGTTGGTTCATAAAGAAGGTGGAGTGCCAAGAAATGGATGCTTTAAATTGTGGTGCTGGAAAAGACTCTTGAAAGTCCCTTGGACTGCAAAGAGATCCAACCAGTCAACCCAAAGGAAGTCAACCCTGGTTATTCATTGGAAGGACTGATGCTGAAGCTCCAACACTTTGGCCATCTGAGGCAAAGAGCTGACTTAATTGGAAAAGACACTGATGCTGGTAAAGGTTGAAGGCAGAAGAGGGTGATAGAGGATGAGATGATTGGATGGCATCACTGACTCAATGAACATGAACTTGAACAAACTCTGGGAGATAGTGGAGGTCAAAAAGCCTGGTGTGCTACAGTCCATGGGATTGCAGTTCAGTTCAGTTGCTCAGTCGTGTCCGACTCTTTGCGACCCCATGAATCACAGCACGCCAGGCCTTCCTGTCCATCACCATCTCCCGGAGTTCACTCAGACTCACGTCCATCGAGTCCGTGATGCCATCCAGCCATCTCATCCTCGGTCGTCCCCTTCTCCTCCTGCCCCCAATCCCTCCCAGCATCAGAGTCTTTTCCAATGAGTCAACTCTTCGCATGAGGTGGCCAAAGTACTGGAGTTTCAGCTTTAGCATCAGACCTTCCATAGAAATCCCAGGGTTGATCTCCTTCAGAATGGACTGGTTGGATCTCCTTGCAGTCCAAGGGACTCTCAAGAGTCTTCTCCAACACCACAGTTCGAAAGCATCGATTCTTCGGCGCTCAGCTTTCTTCACAGTCCAACTTTCACATCCATACATGACCACAGGAAAAACCATAGCCTTGACTAGGCGGACCTTAGTCGGCAAAGTAATGTCTCTGCTTTT
>SJYX01009244.1:9833-31707 GCA_006410675.1 Oreotragus oreotragus | reverse complement strand
TATAAGTTAAATAAGCAGGGAGATAATATACAGCCTTGACGTACTCCTTTTCCTATTTGGAACCAGTCTGTTGTTCCATGTCCAGTTCTAACTGTTGCTTCCTGACCTGCATACAGATTTCTCAAGAGGCAGGTTAGGTGGTCTGGTATTCCCATCTCTTTCAGAATTTTCCACAGTTTATTGTGATCCACACAGTCAAAGGCTTTGGCATAGTCAATAAAGCAGAAATAGATATTTTTCTGGAACTCTCTTGCTTTTTCCATGATCCAGCAGATGTTGGCAATTTGATCTCTGGTTCCTCTGCCTTTTCTAAAACCAGCTTGAACATCAGGGAGTTCACGGTTCAGATATTGCTGAAGCCTGGCTTGGAGAATTTTGAGCATTACTTTACTAGCGTGTGAGATGAGTCAGACACAATTTAGCGATAGAACAACAACATGACTTATGTGTGTATGTTAATGATTGCACCAAGGATTACAATATACCTCCTTAACTTGTCACAGTCTGCCTTCAATTAACATTACCCTACTTTACATAAATGTAAGAATCATAGAATAGTAAGCTTTCATTTATCTCCCTCCCATTATTTGTGTTTTTATTGTATTACATTTTTACTTCTTTTTACTTCAATACCTATTATAAACATCACAGTACATTGTTACTTTTATTTTTATACAAATGTCTTTTTTAGTTTATGTATGGCAAAACCAAAACAATAATGTAAAGTAATTAACCTCCAATGAAAATAAATAAATTTATATTAAAAAATAAATTATCATATGTGAAATGAATTGCCAGTCTAGGTTCGATGCATGATACAGGGTGCTTGGGGCTGGTGCACTGGGATGACCCACAGGGATGAAATGGGGAGATGAGGAGGGAGGTAGGGAGCGGGGTTCAGGATGGGGGACGTGTACACCTGTGGCAGATTCATGTTGATGTATGGCAAAACCAATACAATATCGTAAAGTAACTAGCCTCCAATTAAAATAAATAAATTTAAATTAAGAAAAATAAAATGCTTTGTCAAAGTAAAAAAAAATACAATATTGTAAAGTAAAAATAAATAATAATTAAAAAATAAAAAGCCACTTTACTGAGATATAAATTCACATATTATACAATTCACCCATATTAAGTACAGAGTTCATTGGTTTTTGGTGTATTATGTTATTACATAAAAAAATTGTGGTAAAACATATATAACAAAATTTGCCATTTTAACTTTTTAAATATACACTTCAGTGGCATTAATTACTTTAAAAATGTTATGCAACCACTGTCTATTTCCAAAACTATTTTGTTATCCTGAACAGAAACTCTCTGGTTATTAAGCAGTAACTCCCTATACCCTGCTTCCCACAGCCCCTGGTAACTTCTAGTCTCTCTGTTTCTATGAATTTGCCTATTATAAGTATCTTATATAGAGGAATTACACAATATCTTTCCTTTTGTGTCTGGCTTATCTGGCATAGCATAATGTTTTTAAGATTCATCTATGTTGTTGTATATATGAGAACTTCATTTCCTTTTAAAGCTAAGTAAAACTCCATTGTGTGTGTGTATATATATATATACATATATATGTATATAAAATATTCCATTGTATATATAACACATTTTATTCATCCATCTGTTGATGGATTAATTATTTTTAAGGAAATTAAGAAACAAGAAAAATTTGCTCCTTGTATATTTACCCTTTTTTTTTTTTTTCAAATTTGTGGAACTTTATGTTTGTTTATAATGGGGAAGGCAATGGCACCCCACCCCAGTACTCTTGCCTGGAAAATCCAATGGATGGAGTAGCCTGGCGGACTACAGTCCATGGGGTTGCTAACAGTCGGATAGACTGAGCAACTTCACTTTCACTTTTCTCTTTCATGCATTGGAGAAGGAAATGGCAACCCACTCCAGTATTCTTGCCTGGAGAATCCCAGGGATGGGGGAGCCTGGTGGGCTGCCGTCTATGGGGTCACACAGAGTCGGACACGACTGAAGTGACTTAGCAGCAGCAGCAGCATGTTTGTTTATAAAGAACTAATTTTTATCTGATATATTTCCTTTCATCCTGAAGAACATCATTTTAGTATTTCTAAATGCAACATGTATCTTCTGGAGACTAATTCTCTCAGACTGAATTTTTTCCTTCATTTTGGAAAAATGTTTTTGCAGTATATAGAATTCTAGGTTCACAGTTTTTTCTTTGAGGCTTTAAAGATGTCATTCCATTGTCTTCTAGAGTCCAGTTTCATGATAAGTCATAGTAATCTTTATTGTTTTTCTCTTATTTGTGGTACACCTTTTTTCTAGCTGCTTATATTTTTTTCTCTTTCTCTTTGGTTTTTCAACAGTTTTCTGTGATATGAATAGGTATTGTTTTTTTATTCTGATTGGAGTCTGTAGAATTTATTGGATCTCTGGGTTGATATGTTGGTTTTTTTAAAAAATCAAATTCGGAGAATTATGTATTCATTATATCACATCTTCTTTTTTTTCTGGTGTTAGTTCTAAAAGGTCTTGTAGGTCTTCATAGAATCGTTCAACTTCAGCTTCTTCAGTGTTACTGGTTGGGGCATAGACTTGGATTACCGTGATATTGAATGGTTTGCCTTGGAAATGAACAGAGATCATTCTGTCGTTTTTGAGATTGCATCCAAGTACTGCATTTTTTTTTAAACTTTATTTTACTTTACAGTACTGTATTGGATTTGGCATACATTGACATGAATCCGCCACGGGTGANCATTCCAAGGCCAAATTTGCCTGTTACTCCAGGTGTTTCTTGACTTCCTACTTTAGCATTCCAGTCCCCTATAATGAAAAGGACATCTTTTTTGGGTGTTAGTTCTAAAAGGTCTTGTAGGTCTTCATAGAACCGTTCAACTTCAGCTTCTTCAGTGTTACTGGTTGGGACATAGGCTTGGATTACTGTGAAATTGAATGGTTTGCCTTGGAAACGAACAGAGATCATTCTGTCATTTTTGAGATTGGATTCAAGTACTGCATTTCAGACTCTTTTGTTGACCATGATGGCTACTCCATTTCTTCTAAGGGATTCCCACAGTAGTAGATACAATGGTCACGTGAGTTAAATTCACCCATTCCCGTCCATTTTAGTTCGCTGATTCCTAGAATGTCGACGTTCACCCTTGCCATCTCTTGTTTGACCACTTCCAATTTGCCTTGATTCATGGACCTGACATTCCAGGTTCCTTTGCAATATTGATCTTTACAGCATCGGACCTTGCTTCTGTCACCAGTCACATCCACAGCTTATTGTTTTTGCTTTGGCTCCATCCCTTCATTCTTTCTGGAGTTATTTCTCCACTGATCTCCAGTAGCATATTGGGCACCTACTGTCCTGGGGAGTTCCTCTTTCAGTATCCTACCATTTTGCCTTTTCATACTGTTCGTGGGGTTCTCAAGGCAAGAATACTGAAGTGGTTTGACATTCCCTTCTCCAGTGGACCACGTCCTGTCAGACCTCTCCACCATGATCTGCCCGTCTTGGGTTGCCCTGCAGGCATGGCTTAGTTTCATTGAGTTAGACAAGGCTGTGGTCCTAGTGTGACTAGATTGACTGGTCTTCTGTGAGTATGGTTTCAGTGTGTCTGCCCTCTGATGCCCTCTTGCAACACCTACTATCTTACTTGGGTTTCTTTTACCTTGGCCGTGGGGTATCTCTTCATGGCTGCTCCAGCAAGGCGCAGCCGCTGCTTCTTACCTTGGATGAGGAGTATCTCCTCACTGCCGCCCTTCCTGACCTTCAACGTGGGATAGCTCCTCTAGGCCCTCCTGTGCCGGCGCAGCCACCGCTCCTCCTGGCTGCTGCCCCTGGCCTCGGGAGCGGGTTGGCTCCTCTCGGCTGCCGCCCCTGGCCTTGGATGTGGGGTAGCTCCTCTCGGCTGTTCCTGCGCCATCGCAGCCTGGCACTCTCGGCTGCTGCCCTTGACCTCGGACGTGGGGTAACTACCCTTGGCCGCTGATCTTCGGGCATGGGGTCCCCCCGGCTTCTGCCCCTGACCTCGGACGTGGGGTAGCTCCTCTCGGCTGTGCTTAGTGTGCCAGTCTAAATTTGCACTTGATAATACCTGTTACCACAATTTCTGGAACCATGAAAACAGTTTTCTGCAGTTACACTTGCTAAATTTTTCTGGTCCAGAGGGATGTGGAAAGGAATAAGCTGAGGGATAAGTAAATTTAGAGTTGTTGTTGTTGTTGTTTAGAAGAGCCCTAAAAAAGCTCTGGGGAACAGGCTTTCAGCATCCTGAAGCTCCTCGCCGCTACAAGAACTAACACCCAAAAAAGATGTCCTTTTCATCTAGGGGACTGAAATGCTAAAGTAGGAAGTCAAGAAACACCTGGAGTAACAGGCAAATTTGGCCTTGGNGGATTGGGGGCAGGAGTAGAAGGGGACGACCAAGGATGAGATGGCTGGATGGCATCACGGACTTGATGGATGTGAGTCTGGGTGAACTCCTGGAGTTGGTGATGGACTGGGAGTTCTGGCGTGCTGCGATTCATGGGGTCGCAAGGAGTCGGACATGACTGAGCGACTGAACTGA
This sequence comes from Oreotragus oreotragus, assembly GCA_006410675.1. NCBI lineage: Eukaryota > Metazoa > Chordata > Mammalia > Artiodactyla > Bovidae > Oreotragus > Oreotragus oreotragus. The sequence continues at coordinate 27,139 of SJYX01009244.1, read as the reverse complement.
ACTGAACTATATTATATCATTGTATTCCTCAAATATATTTCATTATATCACCCCATTTTCTTTCCTCTCTTTTCATGACTCTAATAGCAAGTATATCGGACTACTTGGTATTGTCATTGAGGCTCCATTGATATTTTTCAGCTTTCCTTTTCTGTGTTTCAGTTTGTAGTTTCTACTGCCTCATTTTCAGGTTCATCAATCTTTCCCTCTGTAGTGACCATTATGCCAGAAATTCATGCAGTGAATTATTCGTTTCGAATACTGTATTTTCCAGTTCTCGACTTTACATTGTTTTATTTAATAGTTTCTCGTTATCTACTGAAATCATCCACAAGTTCACTTGTCGTGTCAGTCTTTACCTTTACATTCTGTTTTTTTTTAACCTTTAAATTCTTGAACTTATTTGTAGTAGGTGTGTTAAAGTCCTTGTTGGCTAATTTTGGTATATGTGTTATCCCTGGGTCTATTTCTGTTGCCCCCGCCCCATGCACTCATGGTGAGGACACATCTATGACATATACCTTTCAAAATCCTGAACAGGAATCAAAGCACAAATAAACTTTCCTGGGATCTTCAGAATTTAAGTTAGATTTCATAACTCTCTGATCCCCTCTGATGCTCATTCTAACTTTCTAGTCCTCTTTAACCCCTTTCCAAACTTTCCTCCTTTATTTTGACTCAAAGTTTTTTTTTTCCAGTCTGGAATGAAAGACCTCACTTTCAAATTTGTGGTACCCAGGGATCTGTGGATGTACACTTAGAGGACAATAAGGATTCTTTTTTTCTTTAAAAGGAATCTGTGTTTTACATAAATTGAAGAACTCACACATTTTTTTTACTTTATATTCTATAATAAGACAGGGGTTATCAAACTATAGGTCATAATCTAAATCTGACCTATGGCTTGTTTTTGCGTGGACCACCAGCTAAGAATGGATTTTACTTTTTTAAATATTGTAAAAAGAAGAAGAAAAAGAATATGCAGCTGAGGTTTTGTGTGGTTCTTAAATCTGAAATATTTACTATCTGGCTTTTTATAGAAAAAAGGCTGTGTAAAAGGCTGAAGGGGATAAGGAAGCCTCTCTCAAGTGGAACTGTGATTCCAAGTGTTTATTTTACCTTTTCTTGGGCTGAAGGAAGGTGAGGTGGTACCACAGCCTGTCTTTTTCTTTGCAGAGCCTTCAGTTATACCCTGATGCAAAGGGTGATTGTTTGGGCCTGTGGTAACACATCCCTTACTCTGCTGACATGAGCATGGAGACATGGACATCCTCACACGAGGCAGATGCAGCTGAAGGCCCAGTGTAAGTCCTCCTGAGAACATCCTTCCAGCTGATAGAGGTAGCTCAGAGCAGAGACATCTCTGAGCAGAACACAGCTGTCTATAAGCAGAGCTCTTCTCTCTCTTTTGCTATTTGTGTGCTGTGAGGACTTCTGTTAGTGAGGAAAGAGAATGTGAATATTATTTCTGTTGGGTGGTACTGTGAATCCTCTCCAGGCCTTTGGGAGGCCCCTGTGGGATGGTAGCATGCTTTATGTTAGGTGCTGGTTGTGAACAGCGCCATTTATCATCTCTGTGACTTTTAGACTGTCTGTTAGCTTTCTTGGAGCAATAAGTAAGTGACTATGGATCTCCAGAGATTGGAAGTCTTCTCTTTTTGTGTAATGGCCTGGTGAAAAGGGGCTGAAATATAGCTTTCCTCCATAATTTCTTTATCATCCTCCTGTTCCATATTTAAGTGCTATTATCAGGAAGTCATTCTTCTCAGAAATAATTTGAAAGAAAGTTGCTTACAAAGGCATCAAGCAAAGGGCACAACTTTTGTAGGATCAAAATGGGAAAGTGATTGAATTCCAGGTTATTTCTCCATTCTGTCTGTAGAAACTGGGGCATATAGATGGCAGAGCAAATAGGAAACTGTGGGTAAACATGCTGGAATGTACAGTGGGTAATGGATATTGAGGGATGATCTTGTCATGCATATTAAACAGATACGTTTATGAGTTTAAATTTAATTAGCATTTGGAAATTAACAAGGCTAGAAGGAAGGGCAATGGATTTTTAAGTGTTGGCGATGGATAGGTACTGTTTGGAGTGTATAGATAAATGAAGATTTAATTTGTAATACATAATGAGCCAGGTGCCTATAAAATAACTTGTTTATCAAGTGGTTATCACAGAATAAAACAATGGAAACATTTGAGGCTAGAGAATGACTATTATTACAGTTTTTGGCTAAAATCAGTTTTATAGATGAACATTCATTTGTATTGTTCAAATTGGGTAATGTAAACATTGCACTGTCTCTGTTTCTTCTTCAAGGAATGGGGCATGAAGATAACTTCTGGTTTTACGTATTTTGTTCATTTACCTTAAGTAGTATTTGTGTCGGAGAAGGCAATGGCATCCCACTCCAGTACTCTGGCCTGGAAACTCCCATGGACGGAGGGGCCTGGTGGGCTGCAGTCCATGGGGTCGCTGAGTCAGACACGACTGAGCGACTTCACTTTCACTTTTCACTTTCATGCATTGGAGAAGGAAATGGCAACCCACTCCAGTGTTCTTGCCTGGAGAATCCCAGGGATGGTGGAGCCCAATGGGCTGCCGTCTCTGGGGTCGCACAGAGTTGGACACGACTGAAGCGACTTAGCAGCAGCAGCAGCAGCAGCAGTGTTTGTGCTGGGCTCCCCTGGTAGCTCAGCTGGTAAAGAATACACCTGCAATGCAGGCTACCTGGGTTGGGAAGACCCCCTGGAGGAGGGCATGGCAACCCACTCCAGGACTGTTGCCTGAAGAATCCCATGGACAGAGGAGCCCTGTGGGCTATAGTCACAGAGTCAGACACAGCTAAGCACAGCACAGTGTGTGTGTTGGGTCAGGATATGCTCCTGAAGGAGAGGGAAATGGAGTTCTGTACCATCTCTTCTAGAATCTTTTAATGTTTAAAGCATTTGTTTTTTTGATTGTTTTTTTGGTGGAGGGCCTGAGAAATGAAGAGCATATAGATTCTCCATCATTGCAGGAGATGAGAAGGCAGTGTTATTTCTTGAGGATTTAGTTAAGAGTTAAGTAGCTCAAGAGTTATGTGGGATACCCATGCAGACAGTGGCTCACACAAAGTGGGTGCATGGCTGTGACATAGCCCTATGAGTGAAACTCACTTCAAGGTTCAAGTACCAGCCTTGCAACTAACTGCTTTTCTCTCTTTCTGTCTCTCACTTTCTTTCAAAGTCATGTCCTGTGAGCTGGGGAGGAGTCATTTTGGCCAGAAGTGGAGGACCAGGCTGCAGTGTTTTTGATTTATGCTAGGAATGAATTTGTATTTCTGTTTTTCACTTTCTCTTCTTTCTTTCCAAGGAAATGTATTTTAGTATGTGTATCTTGGAGCATGTGGGCAGTCCACACATTCTAAGGAAACCCAGGAACTCACCCAGGTCTTCAGGCTTGGGGAAAGGGACATGGAAGGCCATCTTGTGTAGCCATTCTCAGATCTGACTCTGCAATCAGGCCCCCTCTCTAGGGCCTGAAAAATTCAGTTCCTAGGCCCCACTTGTGGAAATTCTGACTTAGTCATTCTGAGGACCTAGGAGTTTATGGTTAAAGAAAGCACCTTGGTGGGTTTCACTGGGCAATTGGGTGTGGGAACTTTGGAACCAGTTCCTCTCCAGCCTGTGAGTGGGAGCACACTCAATCCTCCCAGTATGTGGAGACGATAAATGTCAGATGACACATACAGTCGTAAATTTTGGCATCAGAACACTTTGCCATCTTCGGGCCTTGTTGTCTCTTTGATCTTTTTAAAGCACAAACTCTTGCCTCCCTCTGCTTCCTGCCCCTGGGAGCCTTCCACATGACCCAGGTATTAGGGTTGGGAGTCGCCGGGAGACCCAGTGTCTGGAACCGTGTTCCTGTAACATGTAGCTTATGAGAGGGAATATGAATAATCTAGACCAGGCTTTGCACAGACAGCACCCTTGTGAGCTTCCTCCACAGGGCCCTCCTATGCCCTAGGGAATCCGGAACTTTCTTGCCAGCAGGAGGTGATGAGGTCAGTGCGCTGAAGGTTCCACCCTAGAAAAGGCGAAGCAGGAAGGTGACTGGAAAATGCTGGTTTACGATAAAATGTGTTGGAACATCACAGAACCCCAGAAAGAAAGAAATTTAGTAACTTTGTTTTTATCATTGTTCCCAAATTTCCATGGTGGAGAATTAGGGACTAGTTTCCAAGGTGGGGATCCTTTGCAGCTTTTGTGTATTTTGAAGTGGGGTCTCTGGGGGCTCAGGGCACACTTGAGGGCAGGGCAGGGAGGAGACATCACCGCCACTCAGGAGCACCCAGAATAAGAGCTGGAAGATTTACGACGTGAATATGTGTGGTTAAAACCAGGGCGGGGAAGCAGTCCAACTCTTCACTGACAACTGTTTGTTTTGAGATAAATTTAAACAGCGCTGTTAAGAGAGTTTCACGTTTGTGCAAGAGCCTTCCATGAACAATAGTTTCCAACCGTTTAATAATGACCTTGGCACTTTGAGCAGAACAGTACAATTCTCAGTCTGTCCCCAGCTTTGCAAAGAACACTTCCTGTTCTCCTTAATCGCGTCTCCCATCTGGGAAGCACCAGGCTCTCTGGAAGACACCTGTTTTCGTGCCTGTTGTTTTCAAAGCTTGGATCCCTGGCTGGTCCTGAATAGTTGTGAGTGAGGCGATGGGGGCCGGAAGGTCATGCTGCCTGTCCTGTGAAGCAGAAAATCACGAAGTGTAGGTGAAAGATCCCCATCGTCTCAGGGCCTGCTTGTGAATTCCCAAGTGAGACTACACATGGTTCATAGAATTTTTTCTTAGTAAAGGTGACTTCTGTTCATCTTGAAGAAGAATTCATGGAGAAGGAGAAAAGAAAAATTTTGAAGAAGAAAATAAGAATTAGATGAAAAAAGAAACATATACAAAGTTGCAGGAGGAAAAAAAAATCTTGTTTAGTTTTTATGTCCTTAGGAGACCAGCACCTGTATTACAGAAGATTATCCTGTATATCCATGAGTAGATTGCTTGGTGCTTGGTAAAGACAATGATTCTTTTTTTTTTTTTTTTTNAAAGTACTGGAGTTTTGGCTTCAACATCAATCCTTCCAATGAATATTCAGGACTGATTTCCTTTAGGACGGACTGACTGGATTTCCTTGCTGTCTAAGGGACTCTCAAGAATCTTCTTCAACACCACAGTTCAAAAGCATCAATTCTTCGGTGTTCAGCTTTCTTTATAGTCCAACTCTCACATCTATACAAGACTACTGGAAAAATCATAGCCTTGACTAGACAGACCTTTGTTGGCAAAGTAATGCAGTCTAGGTTGGTCATAACTTTCCTTCCAAGGAATAAACGTCTTTTAATATCATGGCTGCAGTCACCATCTGCAGTGATTTTGGAGACCAAAAAAATAAGGTCTGCCACTGTTTCCCCATCTATTTCCCATGAAGTGATGGGACCGGATGCCATGATCTTAGTTTTCTGAACATTGAACTTTAAGCCAACTTTTTCACTCTCTTCTTTCACTTCCATCAAGAGGCTTTTTAGTTCCTCTTCACTTTCTGCCATAAGGGTGGTGTCATCTGCATATCTGAGGTTATTGATATTTCTTCCGGCAATCCTGATTCCAGCTTGTGTGTCATCCAGTCCTGCGTTTCTCATGATGTACTCTGAATATAAGTTAAATAAGCAGGGTGATAATATACAGCCTTGACGTACTCCTTTTCCTAATTGGAACCAGTCTGTTGTTCCATGTCCAGTTCTAACTGTTGCTTCCTGACCTGCATACAGATTTCTCAGGAGGCAGGTCAGGTGGTCTGGTATTCCCATCTCTTTCAGAATTTTCCACAGTTGATTGTGATCCACACAGTCAAAGGCTTTGGTATACTCAATAAAACAGAAATAGATGTTTTTCTGGAACTCTCTTGCTTTTTCAGTGATCCAGTGGATGCTGGCAATTTGATCTCTGGTTCCTCTGCCTTTTCTAAAACCAGCTTGAACATCAGGAAGTTCACGGTTCACGTACTGTTGAAGCCTGGCATGGAGAATTTTGAGCATTACTTTGCTAGAGTGTGAGATGAGTGCAACTGTGCAGTTATTCTGGAAAAAAGGAACCGTTTGGAAGTTTGAGCATTCTTTGGCATTTCCTTTCTTTGGGACTGGAATGCAAACTGACATTTTCCAGTCCTGTGGCCACTGCTGAGTTCTCCAAATTTGCTGACATACTGAGTGCAGCACTTTCACAGCATCATCTTTTAGGATTTGAAATTGCTCAACTGGAATTCCATCACCTCCATTAGCTCTGTTCGTAGTGATGCTTCCTAAGGCCCACTTAACCTTATATTTGGCTATTTTCTATAATTTTAGAATCAGTGATACTAAAAAGGCACAAACCATAGACATTATATATTATTTAAAAGGCTACTGTGTGTTACTTGAAAGGATTTAAAGCAACACAAAGTAAGTGAGTGGTCCGTCAGGCTCAAACATCAGTGACTCAGGAGTCAGTCGTCATTCTCCAAATCTGCGAGGTTCCAGATTTTCACAGTATTCTGTGCTGCCTATTCCTCTAAGATCCCAAGTCTTTCTTCTTGCTTCTCAAAGAGAGAGAAAGCACAATGCCCCTAGGTCAGTGCCTACCTTCAGAAAAACCCACTATTCATTAACTGAGCTCCAGAACACGTTTCCACCAGCAGTACTACTCAAACAAAATTAAAAACCTCAGATATTTCTCTAAAAATGAAAAAAAAAAAGAACCTATAAAGCAAAACTGTCCATTAAACTATCTTTTTTAAAAATAATGCAAGGTTGATTTATATCTACTATATTATATCACAGTATCATTCTGGAAAGCACTTACAGAAGTTATCTAATCTAACAAAAAAGTTCACATTTAAACAATATCTAAGTCAGAACCATTACTGAAGCATTTGGACTCTATCAAATATATAAAAACATTTAAAATCTACTTTTCATTATGTAATGATGGGGGATATGTTAGCCTCTCTAAAGTAACAATGATCTGTTGTTTATTTTTTTAAAAATCAGTGAAATGTTTAGGAATCAGTTCACATCTCCTGTAATGTTTATACTTCACTTTATCATGCTCTTGGAAAGCCAGTTCTGAAGGAAGAAAATACTATGAGCCAAACCCTGTTTAGCTTATACATGCTAATGTCAAGTAATTTAAAAAACATATTTTATAAAGAGCTTCTTATGTACACATCTAAAGACATTATTGCATTACCCAATTCTCCTCCTCTCACTCTTATGAACAGGATGGATATCTTTTTGTTTACCATATTTGGATCTCCTGGGATATAGCCTGAAAATGGATTTAACTTTTTTGAGTTTTTAAACACCTGACAGTGTATGGATTGTGCGGATAAGGAGGTGGTACTTGGAAGCTGATAACTACAATCTGGCTTAAAAAAAATTTTTTTTAATTAAATTTCATTATTTTTTTGACTGGGTCACGTGTCTTGTGAGATCTTAGTTCTCCGACCAGGGACTGAACCTGGGCCCTTAGCAGTGAAAGCACAGAGTCCTAACCACTGGACTGCCAGGGAATTCCCTGGCTTTTTTTTTTTTTTTTAAATAAATGAACTTTGAGTCAGATCTTATAATTATTAGTTATAAAGCTCAATATTCCTAGTTGATGGGTAGCTGTTTGAAGACTTAGTAAACTAAGATCCAAACGGAAAGAACTCGGTATAAAATAAGAAATTGCAAAATACTACATATTGGACATGTCCTCTTCTTAGGAAATATTATCTCAGTGTCTTTTTAAAACTATTATTTCATTGTTCTCCATGGACGAGTTATACATCTAACAAAGAAGTATATCTGTCTGACAGACCTTCTGATTAGAATGAGATAACCAATGGAACTGATCTGATCTAAAGCAGCCAAAGCACAGGAAGTAGAATTTAACCCATGCTGCCTTTTTATAGATAAAAAATCTGTGTTCAAAGCATTTAGAAATTGCTGTGGCAGCTCCAGGGATACAATGACCTTTGGGTGAAATCCACTAAACATTAATAAAGATATCATGCCTAGTAAAATATACTAATTTAATAAACCTAAGACTCCATTTGACTGTAAGATGAATCTTTATTTCATGGATTGCTAAGAAATAAAAGGAGCAGCAGAATAATGATATCACAATGCTGTATGATGTAGAACTTTAATGTTATACTGATTGAAAGAGCTATCAGACTTTTTAGACATAGATTTTATTAACTGTTACACATAAAGGAGAAAATTTAAATGTAATTAATTGGTTACTCATAAAATGTTTCAGAGTCCAACTCTTCTGAATGACTTCCTGACCTGAAGTTGTTGAAGGCTATGTTTTTCCTCACAATACTGTTCTTACAGCCTATAAGAGCATCAGTGATGCAGCATCTTTTAAAAGAATTCTCCACTATTACCTCTGGATTTTTCTTCCAAGCCTCAAACATGCATTTTTACAAATTTTGAGGCTGACACTTTCTTGATCTCCCCACTTTTTTTTCTCAGAGCTGTCAGCACACTTCTTGTGACTACTTTACCTGGATCTTCTAACTGTGCTTATATATATATATTAACTATGATACCTCACCTCCACTGTGATAATTCATGATTTAGTGACTGGGGAGCAACAAAAATGCAAAATTAATACATTCTTCATAAAATTATTGCAAAAATTAAATTATATGCCTGGTTTAGAGCAGTTCTTCCTAGATGCCAGCTCCCTTTCCAGTTCTCCTATGTGTTGGTCAGCTATCACTATGGGAGTCCCCTCCTGGAATTCAAGCTCTTGCTGGCTCCCTCTTATACAGGATACAGCTGACATGTGTAACCAACTTGACATAGCAGAACTGACACAGTGGAACTTTTGAAACTAAGTTGTAAAAGATATTGTGTCTACCACCCTTCTCTATTTTGGATCACTTGGCCTGAGGAAGTCAGCTGCCATATGCTGAGGAAACAAGCAGCTCTATGGAGTAGGCCCTGTGGTGAGATGCCGTGGACTCCTGTGAACTCAACAATCTTGTAAGTAAGTTGTCTTAGAAGCCCCAGTCATACCTTTAATGACAGTAGTTTCAAAAAATATCTCGACTACATTCTCATGAGAGGCAGAGAGCCAGAACCACCTAGCTAAGCCATTCTCAAATTCCTAATTAAAAAACAAAAACAAAAACAAAAACTGTATGAGATAGAAATGCTGTTTTAGTTGTTAAAATTTTGGAGTAATTCAACAGACAGCAATACAAAACAAACACATCTTTCCATCCACTTTTTCCTTACACTTGCTTGACCTGTTTTAACCCACACAGGACTCCATGGTGCTTATCTAGATTTTTTTTTTTTTTTTTAACCTAGATTTGCTTTTACTAGACTATCATCAATTTGACAATTCTCATTCCTATTTTGTTAATCCTTAACCTTGGTAAATTCCATTATCTGCTTTTCTAGCTTCTATACATGGGCTGCCATGCTTCATTACAAAAAATCAAAACACATACTACTGATTTTACTGTAAATCCAAGCTCTCTATCTCCAGCTGGGGCTCAAATTCTACTCTGATTATTTCTGTGTTTCTAATGGCGTACTCCCTTCAGTGGCTGTCTTAAATTATATACCTGCCTCACATTCCTTCTCAGTAGATTATCTGGCCATTGACTTCAATAAGAGGACATCATAAATTTTTTCTTGTGTTTCTTCTCCATTTACAATGTTTATATTTCAACCATACCTCTCCTCTTTATCCTGCACTTGAAGTGTTGACATATCTCCTAAAGGTAGCTATCTCCCTAGTCTTCAGTTTCTCCCTTCTAAGTTATTCCTTCTCTGAGATGACTCAGATTCTCCTAGCTAGAAACAATCTTGTCCTTAATTTCCGTACCATCCCAGAATCATCTCTTATTTTGTTGGATATCATACTTCTCAAAAGAGGCCATATTCATTCACTCATTCTGCAATCTCTTCATCCCTTCACTCAATTCCTTGAAATCTAGATTTAACCATCCTCTATGACAACTTTCTATTTAAAGTTGCCAATATCCTCCCTTTTAAGTCTACAATGGTTTCCCTCTATGAGAGTGAACCATGTGGCAAAGATTATTTGTCACTCAATATTCACTCTTACTTTAATAATAAAAGTCTTATCCAGAGACACATTTACCACTCTTCCTTCTAACTTTATGAGGCCAAGTGATCAACTTATGGTTAATGAGATATGAACAGAAGTAAATACATTCCACTTTCAGGTTGTCCATCTCAAAAAGAATGGGCATGTTTCCACTCCCCCTTCATACTCACTGAGAACAGAAGCAAACTAGACCTATTCTGGACTACCCTGGTGACTCAGCTGGTAAAGAATCCACCTGCAGTGCAGGAGACCCTGGTTCAATCCCTGGTTGGGAAGATATCCACTGGAGAAGGGATAGGCTACTCACGCCAGTATTCTTGCCTGGAGAGGAGCGTGGAGGGATACAGTCCATAAGGTGGCAGAGGCAGCCACAATGGAGTGACTAAGCATAACACACATGCATCATAACATGCATGCATCATAACACACATGCATCATGACATGCATGCATCATAACACACTGTTACAAGCCCAAGTGAGGCAGAAATCGCTAGGCAGTCAGTGTAGGACTCTGAGACCTTGGTCTTGGTTTCAATAAACATCTTGCTTTATTAACTAAGCTATACCCTTTCTTCCTGACTTTCAAAGGAAAGCATCCTCTGTCTGGTAGATAATAAAACACCCAGATTGAGGACAGGACAACCATTAACTCCTGGCACTCTTATCTAAAAGAAAAACAACTGGTGATCATTAATCTTTAGCCCATATACCTGGACAATTGTAAAATGGGCAGGGGACATGAAAAAGGGTTTGACCTAATCTGAGGAAGTCGGATTAAGAGAAACCATAAAGATGTTAAGTTAAACACTGTGACCTTTAAACTAACTGGTTAAACATTAATGTCCTTAAACATTTGAAGGACAGGAGTCAACCAAAAATGTACAGATCAATACTAGTAAGGGTATAACTGTTGTAAGTCCTTCCTCTGGGGGGACTCTCCACCCCTTCTCAGTGTCTATGCTGAGAGCTTTGTACTTTCCTTGCCTCTAAAATAAATTCTATTTGCTTTCTACTGGGAAGTTCATTCTTCAGCTCCTTGAACAAGAACTCAGGTTGCTGTTTCATGAGCTTTGTCTGCTTGCTGCACAACAGGCCAATTAACTGAGAGAAGAGCTGTTCAGACAAGGTACACAGCTTTATTCAGAAAGCCAGCTGAGCAGATGGCAGACTAATGTCTCAAAATAACCATCTTGATGGGGTCTGGACTCCAGGTCCTTTTATAGGATTTTTTTCCTTAATTTATTTTTAATTGGAGGATAATTGCTTTACAATGTCATGTTGGTTTCTGCCGTACTTAACAATTACACAAGGCATAATTACACAAGGGCATAACTGTGTTTTTAGTAAAGTAAAGTAAAAAAAGAGTAAAAAGAGTCTTAATTACATAGACATGTTTTTAGTAAAGGGTCCCATGTTCGTGGGCTGAGAACCCAACATTATAAAGGCTGAGGTTGAGGATAGGGTGGTGTAGTGTAAATTTTTTGACTTTTTCTCAGTCCTTGTGTAACAGCAGGGGTTACTGAAGAAACGGCCTCAAGCAACTTTCAGCAGGGGCTCACTGGCTTTAGCAATCTTTCCTGGTAGCATAATGTACTTCCCAGCACTGGCAATTTCCACTGGGACAACTTCCCACAAGAGTCTAAGTGTCCTGTACCTCCCATTCCTCTATGAAGCCACTATGGACTTGGACACTGCAAATATCACTGTGATGTGGGCTTGCAGGGTAGCAGAGAGATTGTGCAAGAAGTATCAATACAGTGTAAAACTCAACCCCTGCCCTCAAGTACTGTACTGTCCGCATGAGAATTCACCCATGGAAAAGGCTTAAGAATGTTTACTCAAGTATGTTGGAATTGATAAACTTTGAAACAAACAGCAGCAGAGTCCAGGAGTGATTAGAGTGTCATAGGGCTAATCAACAGAGATATTTTAAGAAAGAGAGCTTAAAATTCAAAACCAGATAATAGAATAATGATAATACTAATAATGAGCAGGTGACAACATAACATTTTTCCAACACTCAAAGCTCATTTAGAAGTTGACCCCATTTGTTAGAGTACTTGTGAGACCCTCATTATCCTCATGTTGTGGGCAACGAAGTAGAGGCTCAGAAGAACTGAGCCTTTGTTTCTAGCATGTTCCATGCAGAACAATACAGAACTCTGATTGCAGGATGAAGCTTTGACCTGTCACAGGAGTTCAGGAGTTCACATCTCCCTCTGGCCTTCTTCAAGCTCCTTCTGAAGATAAGCTATTACATTAATTATGTCACCGTGTTAGTGTCTTTTTTGGAGGGAGAAGTGGTAAAAGTAATTTTTGTTGTTCAGTCACTAAGTTGTGTGTGACTCTTTTGTGACCCCACGGACTGCCAGGTTCCTCTGTCCATGGGATTTTTCCAGACAAGAATACTGGAGTGAGTTGCCATTTCCTTCTCCAGGGGATCTTCCCCACCCAGGGATCAAGTCTGTGTCTCCTACATTAGCAGGCAGATTCTTTACCACTGAGCCACCAGGGAAGCCTGTAATTTTCAGAGAGTTATAAAACAATAAGTTTGAAGTCATTTCATTTTTGCATATATACATGAAAAAATGATATATGCCAGTTTCTTAGTAGTGGTTATTTCTGATATGTATAATTATAGGTTGTCTTTACATTTTTTATCCTCTTGTAAATTATAGAAATGAGTATGTGTTGTTTTGTATTAAAGAAAAAAATCCCTAAAATAGCAAATCAAAAGAAAAGATTCCAGGGTTTAAAAAAAATTTCTAGTTTACTTTTAGGATGTTCTACCTGTTTTATTTTCATGAAATAAAATATTTTACTAAATACTAGAAAAGTCAATTATACTAATCAGTTTAATTTGTAACTTTTGTATATATGCATGTTGTATATATTATTATGCTTTCTTTAATCAAGTCCTTTCTGTTAGATATCTGCTTTTTCAACTAATCGTTATTGTCAGAAAAGCTAGAGCAAACACAATTGGCTAAAATNATACTAATCAGTTTAATTTGTAACTTTTGTATATATGCATGTTGTATATATTATTATGCTTTCTTTAATCAAGTCCTTTCTGTTAGATATCTGCTTTTTCAACTAATCGTTATTGTCAGAAAAGCTAGAGCAAACACAATTGGCTAAAATGAATTAAAATCAAGTAGAAACATCCTGCCCCTGCCTCCCCAATATTGAAAAAATAGTAAAAATTCCTTTCTGAAAAATTTTATTCATTCCCAACCCAGTTATTTTTTTTAACAAGATTATGATCTTAACAAAGGAATGGGAAGAAAATAACCTATGTCAAGTACTGCAGCCACTCACAAGGGAGTCTTTATTGTCCTTTTTGTTTTTGTATTTTAGTAGGTTTAAAATCAGGAATGAATTATAGTTACAGTAGGGGAGACACAGTTCATTTTAGACTGATATTCTTATTTACTGTAAGGATGATCAAGCACAATAGTACATGATTTTACAGAATCTTTAAATAGCATAGATAAAGAAACATTTATGTATATAGGGGGCATGCATGCACGCTCAGTCACTTCAGTCATGTCTGACTCTTTGCGACTCTATGAACTGTAGCCTGCCGGGCTCCTCTGTCCATGGGATTTCCCAGGCAAGAATACTGTAGTGGGTTGCCATTTCCTTCTTCAGGGGATCTTCCTGACCCAGGGATCAAACCCATGTCTCTTATGTCTCCTGCACTGGCAGGTGGGTTGTTTACCACTAGCGTGTAGGGGGTAGGGTGAGGTAATAACTTACTGTTTATCTGCCTGAACATCCCTGGAAAGGGTTGCAGCGTTTCTTGCTGAGCACTCCTGTAGAACAATGGAACAGTTGCATTCTCATCATAAAGATTATGAGAACCAAATGTCCAAGGATAGTGACATTTTTTATTCAGAAAATATTGTGTTTCCAGCACCTTGCTAAGGAAGTGGGGATGAGGAAGGCTTCAGAGATGAATAAAAAACCACCTCATATCGCCACCTCTCACAAGATATAGCATCTCCTAGATATCCTCTAGGTTCCTGCAGAGCTTTAGAAATTCCTCTATATAGCACTTAATTGCAATGATTTGTTCAGGGTTTCATCCCATCTGGTGGATGGTGAAGTTCCCTAAGGGAGTCCCAAGAAAGTGTTTTCTTGTTTATTAAGAATGAATGGATAAATGAATGAATGAGCTATGTCATAAAGAGTGGGATGGCTCTGTTGTATAATGAGTGGAGAACAAGGAAGGGAAAGGTCAAGGGAAATGGTTTCATGGAGATGAAATGATGGCTCTATGACTCCATGAGATGTTTGCTACATCTGTCCTGTACTTAGCTTCCATCCCTGCGATAACCACCCTGCTTGTCCTGTGCTCGCAGCAGGAAGGCTGCATCTAAGATTTGGTGGCAATCTTCAGTGCAAGTCCTACACAGAGGTTGGAATCATTTTTAAAAAGAAGATATCCTGGAAAGTTGAAAATGTAATGAATAGGTAACTAGGAAAGTTGAGTTGATGACAGACAAGCTGCTAGATCTCTATCTCCTGATCTAATATTAAAATACAAGTCTTTATTAACCCTATTCCTCCAAGACTTGACTCCTTCCCCCTTTTCTTCCAGAAAACAAACTGGCATTTCTTGTTTCCTTCACAAAACAAATGCAAAAATTTTTAAGGAACCAAAATGGACCATTTATATCATAGACTCTGGTCACAGAGATAGGAGCTGTGCCTTGATCCCTGTCCCCTCCTTTTTCTACAATAGTAGAAATCTAGATTTTTGGCTTGGAACATTGACTATCACCACACCCTCCCCAAGACTATACCTCTTAGCTTTACTTACAGCTATGGATCTCATATTAGCTGAGTTCTGGCTGGTGGATGTTAGAAGAAGTGATGAGTACAGTTTAAGGGACTGCATGCTTATCTTCCTGTTGGCAGCCTTTTTGGGCTGTGAAGTCACCCTGGGAATGGGAGCCACCTGCAGTGGAAAAGCAAGATAAGAGAAACCTGAATGTGAAGTAGCCTTGAATGTGAAGGAGGTTTCTGAACGTGAGGAAGCCCTATTCCAGCCCCTGACTAACCAACCTCTACACCTTTTGAAAGAGAGAGAAACTAATTTCAGCTATAGTTGTTTTGGATTATTCTGTTATAGCAGAACCTACTTCTGACTAATACAGCAACTGTGAGCTGAGGGGATTATTTTGCTGATTTACTTCAACTCTGTCTCTGAAGACTTAGCACATGTGTTCCCCGAGGCCAGCACTTTTCCTGGGAGCTCAACTGATGGTGTAGTGAGAGCTGGAGGCCAGAGCTCTGACCAGGAGTGTGTGGCTCAGATTATAGTGAGGTCTTGGTCAGGGAGGAACATAGCACTGGGGAAAGAGCGTGGGCTTGGGGTCAGAAAGACTTGAGTTAAAACCCTGAATCTATCATTTACTATTTGTGTGATTTGAACTTCAGTTTCTGTGGTTGTCAGGATTAATCAGATATACTGATAATAAATAAGTTACTGATACTTAATAGGCTCTAAAAATGTAACTATTGTTATTAAAATACATTAAGTATTAATAGGACTTTACATATACAAGGCTTGTAAAACTCTTTCTTTTATAATTAATGGCAAGGCATTGGTTCATGCTATCTAAATGAACTCTCATAGGTAAAAATATAAGAGCTGTAAACAAAATCTCCTAGTGGAAAATTTTTAGATATATGATATTTTTGCTTAACACTAGGTATAAAGGGATGACTTCTCCTGTGTATGAGAACAAAATCAAATATCATTGAATAAGACTTTGAATAACTGCTTTGGGTCTGGATTTGTAGTCTCAGAAAACAGAATCACAGAGGCTAATTTTAGGAGAAAGGAACTTGTTACAGCAGTGGCTTCTGGGAAAACCAGAGAACTGAGGTTGGAAGATAACCAGCCAGGAGCAGCATAGTCTGGAGAAGCTCCAGCCACAGCAGGTGAGGGGGCCTTGTGAAGACCTGCTTGAGCCCCTGCCCACTGCTTGGCACCTGGGACAGTGGAACCTCAGCCATAGCCACCACAGAATAGAGCCTCAGCAGACACAAGGGCCTTTCTTGGATCACTACCACCCATATGGCCCCCTTAGGCCCTTAGAGTCTACAGGGTGCTTGGGAGAGCCTAGATCACATATAACATGCTAGGTGCACAGGAGGGAAATGTAACTTGGAGGCTTTTTAGACCATAGGCCTAGATGGTGTCATAGCCTGTGCTGCCCCAGAAAGCAGGGCCTAGATGAGGGCTTGGATGTAGGAAGTTTATTTTGGGAAGGGATGATGGGGAATAGAAATGGGGGATTTAGAAGAGATTTAGTTCAGAGATGATGACATAAGTTGACTGATTGATTTATTTTTCAAGTAAAATAGTTAAGGAAAGTAATACATGTTCCCAAACTGGCCACCGAAAAATAAACAGGGTTAACATCTGGTGAACGTCATTCCAGGCTTCTGTTTGTGCTGGTAAAACGATGGGTGGATAGGCATATTTTTGCTTGAATGCATCACATTTATTTTTCCCATTGAACTTAACATTGTTTCATTCTTTTTTGGGGGTAGAGCCAGACCTCCTGGAATGTGAAGTCAAGTGGGCCTTAGAAAGCATCACTACGAACAAAGCTAGTAGAAGTGATGGAATTCCAGTTGAGTGGTTTCAAATCCTGAAAGATGATGCTGTGAAAGTGCTGCACTCAATATGCCAGCAAATTTGGAAAACTCAGCAGTGGCCACAGGACTAGAAAAGGTCAGTTTTCATTCCAATCCCAAAAAAAGGCAATGTCAAAGAATGCTCAAACTACCGCACAATTGCACTCATCTCACACGCTAGTAAAATAATGCTCAAAATTCTCCAAGCCAGGCTTCAGCAATATGTGAACCAAGAACTTCCTGATGTTCAAGCTGGTTTTAGAAAAGGCAGAGGAACCAGAGATCAAATTGCCAACATCTGCTGGATCATGGAAAAAGCAAGAGAGTTCCAGAAAAACATCTATTTCTGCTTTATTGACTATGCCAAAGCCTTTGACTGTGTGGATCACAATAAACTGTGGAAAATTCTGAAAGAGATGGGAATACCAGACCACCTGACCTGCCTCTTGAGAAATCTGTATGCAGGTCAGGAAGCAACAGTTAGAACTG
>SJYX01009242.1:196642-222535 GCA_006410675.1 Oreotragus oreotragus | reverse complement strand
CTGGGGACCCCCCCCATAAGAGGAAGGTCGGGTAACACCCCAGTGCCTTCTAGCCCATGGGGCCTCAAAGCTCACACCATCAAAGATCAAAAAGACCCACATTTCCGAGAAAGACGTCCCACAGGCGGAGAGAGCACTCTCACTCCTGTGATGATCACAGAGCTCTGGTTTCCAGCCTAGATTTTTATCTGGCGCCAGCAGGGAAGAGGTTCTGCTTCTGAGTCAGATGGTATCTGGGCAGGGGATCTGGGTTCAAACCCAGCCCGGCCCATCCAGGGTGGTCTTAGGGCGAATTGTTGAAACTTCACTTTGCCAGTCTACAAAGGAAGTGTCCGGGGTGGAGCTGATGGGAGTGTCCGCACTGGGGCAGAGACGTCCCTGAAAAGACCAGACGAGGTGATGGGACCCAGCACATAGTGAGTGCCCGCTCAACGCGGCTCTTTTTATGATCCCTCACGGGGAACGGAAACGACAGCTACTTCAGAGGCCACTGATTAGGGACTTCCCGTCTGGTTCAGTGGTTGAGACTCCACGATTGCAGTACAGGGGCACAGGTTTGATCCCTGATGGGGGAAACTAAGATCCCACGTGCCACCAAAAATAAAAACGAAAAAGTGCCAGTTGTCATTCATTCATTTGAGGTGATGAACAAAGTAAATTAAAACCACCAGGCCAAAAAATAGCAGTTGATTTAGCCACTAGATTAAAAAAGATTGCTAGTTATATACTAATAATATATAAATAGATAAACTCGTCGGTTCAACTGTACAACGTAAAGATGTGGAATTTTCAGTCCCAGCCCCCTAACTTGCTAGGCTGCCACCCCCAGCCCCGATTCCTGGGACTCCAGAGCTTTGCTGGGAAAGTTCTAGATGCTCTCTGCTCACCCCTCACCTGCTCATTCTGCCCCCGCCTCCTGATGCTTCATTTCTTGGCCACCAGGTCATGCAGCGTCAGCCTCTTTGGGCAGAGCTGCCAATAAGCTCCGGTCTTATGACCCTCCAGTTCCACTGAAACCCTGTCAGGCGGGATTTTTTTTTACTCCAGCAAACAGAAGATGGGGGTTATTTTATCTCACATTATACTGATCAGCTTGGGATAGTTAGTTTTTGTTTTTTAATTTTTTGACCACACCACAGAGCATGCAGGATCTTAGTTTCCCAACCAGAGATGGAGCCTGTGCCCCCCACCTCCCTGCACTGGAAGCACAGTCTTAACCACTAGACCACCAGGGATGTCCCTTGGGGAGGTTTTTTTATTTCCTTATCAATGTCAAAATGAATGATCACAAACTTCCATCCCCCCAGCAGCCAGGCAGTTGCCATAAATAAGGGACGACGCTTGGAGGCGGTGGGGCCTGATGCCGCTGGTTCGTTGTTTTGGTCTTGCTGCTGCCACCGACAGAGGCTTCGGTGCCGGGGACAGCTGGGCACGGTGGAAACCAAGGCTACGGCTGGAGACCCGTGCAGCCTCTGTGTCGTAATTTGAGGGTGATGGTCCAATTTTTCTAGTTTCTCTGATTTTTAGTATTTTTGCATAAATTCCCCCAAATTTTAAAATATTGGCTCAAATTTTTTTTTTTCTTTTTTTGGACACTGGAAGTCAGAGAAAATGTAACTGCAGATCAGATTCAGCTCCTGAGCCATCACCTTGCGAGACTTCATGGAGCCTCCTCCAGGCAGTCCTCACCCCCGCCTCCAGCGTGTGTGAACTGAAGTGGAGAGAGGCCAGGGTCTCCAGGGCGACTGTCCCCGGCGGGCACTGCCCAAGGGCACCCACCTTCTGTCCCAGGGCAGCTGAGACTTGTCCTGCGAAATTCAGCGGTTGTCCAGCAGGGGGCAGCACCACTTCACGGTCTGACAAAGTCAGCCCCTCACACGGGCTCAACAGATGGATGTGAAGTGTCTTCCTCCTTCAGATTCGCCTAGGATGTGTAGGGCCAGCAGCAGCCCTGAGTGGGGAGGAAACCCCATCCATTCTGGTTGGGTTGCAGAGTGGAAGCTGCAAATACCCAGCATTAGTGAGGTTGTGGAAAACCAGAAACTGCACTACCTGGGTGGGGGGAGGAGGAGTGTGAACTGATGCACCCCCACATTGGAAACTTTTTAGCAGCACCTCCCCAAACTGGACACACAAATACCCATGACCCAGCAATTCCACTAGGCGTGTGCCCAGCCACACACCAGCATACGTGCACCTGGAACCGTTTAGAACATCCACGGACAAAACTAGCAAGCGGTCCAATGCCTACTAGAAATGGAAAAAAATGAATAACGTGTGTATCTGCAGGGTGGATACCAGAGAGCAGTGCAAATGAGCCAGGATACAGAAAAATCTCCTCAAAGTGACGTTAGGTATGTGAAGGCAGCCGCAGAAGAGTGTCCTGGATGATTCCATTCACGTCAAAGGCGAACAGCAGGCAGGATCAGCTGTGGTGTCAGGAGCTGGGGTGGCTTAGGGGTGCCTGGCAGTGATTAAGGGGCACACGGGGACTGTCTTGGGGTCGGGTGAGGTTCTGGTGCTTGACCTGCAGGCGATGGCGTGGCTGTTGTTCGGCCGCTAAGTCGTGGCTGACTCTTTGCTACCCCACGGACTGCAGCGCGCCAGGCTTCCCTGACCTTCACTCTCTCCCAGACTTTGCTCAAACTCATGTCCATTGAGTCGGTGATGTCATCCAACCATCTCATCCTCTGTCCTCTGTCATCCCCTTCTCCTCCTGATCTTTCCCAGCATCAGGGTCTTTTCCAGGGAGTTGGCTCTTTGCATCAGGTGGCCAAAGTATTGGAGCTTCAGCTTCATCACCAGTCCCTCCATTGAATATCCAGAACTGACTTCCTTTAGGATGGACTGGATGGATCTCCTTGCAGTCCAAGGGACTCTCAAGAGTCTTCTCCAGCACCACAGTTCAGAAGCATCAATTTTTCAATGTTTAGCCTTCTTTGTGATCCAGCTTTCACATCCATACATGACTACTGGAAAAACCACAGCTTTGACTATACAGACCTTTGTCGGCAAAGTGATGTCTGTTTTTTAAGTACACTGTCTAGGTTTGTCATTGCTTTTCTGCCAAGGAGCAAGCATGTTTTAATTTCGTACCTTCAGTCACCATCTGCAGTGATTTTGAAGCCCAAGAAAATAAAGTCTGTCAGTGTTTCCTTTCTTTCCCCTTTATTTGCCATGAAGTGATGGGACTGGATGGCATGAACTTCATTTTTGTGCATGTTGAATTTTAAGCCCGCTTTTTCACTCCCCTCTTTCACCCCTATCAGGAGGCTCTTTAGCTCCTCTTTGTTTCCTCCATTAGAGAGATGATGTGGATGGGGTCTCTTTGGGAAATGGACTCGTGCACTGTACGCTTTCTGTAAACACACGAGTGTCACAGCAGAGACCCCCAAGTGTGCGTTGGGCAGGGAAGGGCTTCCAGGAGGAGAGGCAGAGGAAACCTCCGAGTTCCTGCATCAGCGCCTCCAGGTGCGACGTTCACTCCAGAGCTGCCCAGGGTCACAGGCGTCACACTATCGCTAGGGAAAGCCAGCATCCTTGGACGGGTTGTGTCAACGACGGGTTAATGCACAGGACAGGGTTCGGCAACCGGGAGTTCTTGCTTCCCTGAGATGAGGGTTTGTGTGCTGGTCATTTATGCGGCTCCCAGGAGATCCACAAGGGAGACAGGGCTGCCAAGGGAGGGCAGGACTTTGAGGCAGAGTCCCAGGCCCTTGGAACACAGGTTAGACCTCGAGGTTTGTCCAGGCAGGCAAGGGAGCTGGGCTTTCAGAGCCCCACACCCATCAGCGCTTGGCTAAGGTCTCACCTAGAGGATGAAGACCCCCTGCCGTCTGCATGGGCGGGCCGAATGGCCCCAGTGCAGGCGTTCCAGAGCCAAGCATCCCTTGGTGGAAAGAACCATGGGAATGTGGGGGAGCTTGGGGACCCTGGGTCCAGACTCTGACCTCCCCGCTTTCCCAGGACGTCTGCAGTTCAGAGTAGGGATGGGAGGCTGCCCGTCCCACTGGAATCACAAATCACCTTCATCAGGCCCCAAGGCGGTGATGAATTGTTCAAGCGTATAGAAAGGGAAGAACTAAATTTAGAACCTTTTGGTGAAAGTGAAAGAGGAGAGTGAAAAAGTTGGCTTAAAACTCAACATTCAGAAAATTAAGATCATGGCAAGTAAATGAGGAAACAATGGAAAAAGTGACACTTTATTTTGGGGGGCTGCAAAATCACTGCAGATGGTGACTGCAGCCATGAAATTAAAAGACGCTTGCTCCTTGGAAGAAAAGTTATGACCAACCTAGACAGCATATGAAAAAGCAGAGACATTACTTGCCAACAAAGGTCCATCTAGTGAAAGCTGTGGTTTTTCCAGTAGTCATGTAGGGATGTGAGAGGTGGACCAGAAAGAAAGCTGAGCACCCAAGAATTGGTGCTTCTGAACTGTGGTGTTGGAGAAGACTCTTGAGAGTCCCTTGGACAACAGAGAGATCCAACCAGTCCATCCTAAAGGAAATCAACCCTGAATATTCATTGGAAGGACTGATACTGAAGTTTAAGCTCCAATATTTTGGCCACTTGATGTGAAGAGTGGACTCACTGGAAAAGACCCTGATGCTGGAAAAGATTGAGGGCAGGAGGAGAAGGGGGACGACAGAAGATGAGATGCTTGGATGGCATCACCGACTTGATGGACATGAGTTTGAGTGAACTCTGGGGGTTGGTGATGGACGGGGAGGCCTGGTGTGCTGCAGTCCACGGGCTCGCAAAGAGTCGGACTCAACTGAGTGACTGAACTGAACTGAACTGATGTTGGTTGCTTGCAGCGTCTGGGTTTCCTCTGGAAAACAAGAGGCCAGTGATGCTTTCCAATTGCCAATGCTGGGACTTCCCCAATGGTTCAGTGGTTAAGACACTGTACTTCCAATCCAAGGGACACAGGTTCACTCCCTGGTCAGGAAGCTAAGATCCCACGTGCCATCTGGTCAAAAAAGAGAAAAGAATATGCCAATATCTTCACAGTAACCTTTCTAGAAACGAGAAGTGAGTGAAGTCACTCAGTCGTGTCTGACTCTTCGTGACCTCATGGACTGTAGCCTACCAGGCTCCTCCGTCCACGGGATTTTCTAGGCAAGAGTGCTGGAGTGGGTTGACATTTTAAAAACCGAATTGCCAAATCCAGCCCAGAAGCCCTGCCCTGCCTTGGTTTCCAGGTCTCCCTTACAGACTTGCCCGGAACGACGACCCACGGGAACACCCTGCACGCACACTCTGATCTCAGGGTTTGTTTCTGGGGACCCAGAACTAAAATGGAGGGGAGAATGGATTCCAACCACGGCGAGAAGTGGAAACCGGAGCCCCAGCGCGCAGGCCTCCTGCCTCGCCCACACACGCCTCTGGGTCTGGTTTCTGCAGACAGAGCAAGTCTCTCGCAACAAGTTCGTTCTCACTTCCAGAATCTGCCCTTACTCGAGTCGTACTGTTTTCACTGGGAACAGAGAGGAGTCCCTGGCGTGGAACTCAGCCGCGCTTTGGCACAGAAACACCCCCGGCCGCTCACATCAGCGGGTGTGCCAGCGCAGACCACCCCGCCCCCGAAGAGCCCCCTTAACCCCGCGTCGCCCGTCAGCCGCGCGTCTGAGTCGGGCGCTCTTCCTCCAGTCTGAGGGGGAAGAGAAAGGTGTCCCCGCCCAGAACCAAGGGTCCTCTACGGGCCGGAGGCCGAGAGCTCTCTGTGTCATCCGAACAGACCCGGGATCTGGAGCTTCCCGGCCGCTCTCCCCCGGGGAGGTGGCTGGCCTCCCGTTCAGACGGCCCCGTCTGGGTCACGGACCCAAGGACGCCAGCCTCTCAGCCTTACAGCGAGTGTTGCTCAAAGAGGATATTCACCGGGCAGCAGGCACACGGAGGGCTTCCCGGGGGCTCAGCGGGCAAGAGCCCGCCTGCCAATGCAGGAGAAACAGGAGACGCGGGTTCAGTCCCTGGGTCGGGAAGATTCCCTGGAGAAGGAAATGGCCACCCACTCCAGTACTCTTGCCTGGAGAATCCCATGGACAGAGGAGCCTGGCGGCTACAGTCCATGGGGTCACAAAGAGTTGGACTTGGCGACGGATCACACACACAGGCATATGGAAAGGCGCTTCGCGGCACTGACCGTCCAGGNCCTGGAGAAGGAAATGGCCACCCACTCCAGTACTCTTGCCTGGAGAATCCCATGGACAGAGGAGCCTGGCGGCTACAGTCCATGGGGTCACAAAGAGTTGGACTTGGCGACGGATCACACACACAGGCATATGGAAAGGCGCTTCGCGGCACTGACCGTCCAGGAAACCCCAAGCTGCTTGGGAGATACATTTGGGAGCTAGTCACACATGGTTCCTGTGCCCCAGCCAACTCCCTCATTCCCAAGCAGAGGAAGGGCGTGGACCCCTCGGAGACACGTTCAAGCGCGTCACTGCGGCTCTGCTCATAACAGGCAAAAGCTGGAAACAAATGTCTGCCAACGGGGGATGGGGAAGTAGCACGTGGCGTGTACAGCACAGCAGTGAGCGTGAACAAAGCCCCCTCCTGCAACACGTGTGGCCCTCACATCCACCACACTGAGCAAAGTTAGCGCCTGTGCGGCCAGAGCCCATTCATATCAAGTTCAAAGACGGGCAAAGCTGTCCTCGTCCATTCATGCCGCTTTAACAAAGCACCGTGGACGGGGTGCCTTGTAAACATCAAGAATGTATTTCTCCCGGTTCTGGAGGCTGGAGGTCCCAGATCGGGGTGCCAGCGTGAATTCTGGTGAGGACCGTCTTCTAAGGTTGCATGCGTGCTCAGAAGTGCCCAGTTCTTTGCAGCGCCAGGGACTGATGGACTGTAGCCCTCCAGGCTCCTCTGTCCATGGGATTCTCCAGGAAAGAATACTGGAGTGGGTTGCCATTTCCTCCTCCAGGGGATCTTCCTGAACCAGGGATTGAACCCACACTTCCTGCATTCGCAGGCAGATTCTTTTACCACTGTGCCACCTGGGAACCCCTCTTCTAAGGCTGCAGACACCTTTACATAGAATGACCACACAACCCAGCAGTCCCACTCCTGGAGCAGGAACTCAAAATCGTGTGTAGTAATGTCCATAGAGCGTCACTGGCCACAGCCAAAGGTCTGTCAGCTGGTGAGTGGGCAAGCCAAATGTGATGTGTCCGTACGATAGACCGTTTTAAATCTCTCTGATTGCAGTATGCTGCTGCTGCTGCTAAGTCACTTCAGTCATGTCCGACTCTGTGTGACCCCATAGACGGCAGCCCACCAGGCTCCCCCATCCCTGGGATTCTCCAGGCAAGAATACTGGAGTGAGCCGCCATTTCCTTCTCCAACGAATGAAAGAGAAAAGTGAAAGTGAAGTCGCTCAGTCTGTCCGACTGTTAGCGACCCCATGGACTGCAGCCCACCAGGCTCCTCCGTCCATTGGATTTTCCAGGCAAGAGTACTGGGGTGGGGTGCCATTGCCTTCCCCAGATTGCAGTTTAGTTGATCTATAATGCCGTGTTCATTCCTGCTGCATGGCGAGGGGATTCAGTTATAGACGCAGATCGATTTCCATCACGGTTTGTTGCAGGATGTTGACGCGAGCTCCTGGTGCTCTACAGTAGGTCCTTGTTACTTATCCCTTCTGTGTACACGAGTTTGCATCTGCTCAGCCCAGCCTCCCAGTCCTTCCTCCCCCTCCCGCTCTCCCCCTTGGCAGCCAGCGTCCTTCTCTACGTCTGTGAGACTGTCTCATAGATGAGCTTGTTTGTCACACAGTCGATGTTATTCCTCCATGAAAGGAATCGAGTGCTGATACATGCTAGAATGTGGTTGAACCTGAAAACGTAATGCTAAATGAAAGAAGCCAGATCCCAAAGAACATACATGGTATGATCACATGTCTGTAAAACACCCACAGCAGCAAACCCACGGGGACAGAAAGGAGATGCCTGGTTCCCAGGGGTGGGTGGGCCAGGGGCAGGGGGGAGGCGAAGTGAGCGCATCATGGGCTGGGGTTTCAGGTCGGGGCGGGCGATGACCAGGCTCTGGAACCCCGTAGCAGCGACGGCCGCAGCAGCGTTGTGAGTTACCATGCCGCCCAAGCGTGCGCTTTAAACGATTCGACTGAGAGATTTTTACGTTGTGTGCCTTTTGCCGCGCACACGGAAAGTTGAACCTAAGTTACCGTATGACTCAGCAGTTCCACTCCGAGGTGTAAAACCCGGAGAACTGAAAACACATGTCCACACGAAAAGCTGCCCGCAAACGCTCGTAGCAGCATGATTCATAACAGCCGTACGGTGGAGACCATCCAAGTAACCATTGCATGAGGAATGAGTGTTTTGATTTCTTAGGGTTACTGAAACAAGTTACGGCAGAGCGAGTGACTTAAAACGATAGGAATGCACCGTCTCGCAGCCCTGGAGGCCAGAAGTCTGGAATCCAGGTGTCGGCAGGGCTGAGACCTGTGGGGGAACCCTTGCCTGCCTCTTGGGGCTTCTGGTTTTGCTGGCAGCCCTTGGCGTCTCTTGGCTCGTAGGTGCCTCCCACCACTCTCCGCCTGTGTCGTCATGTGGCCTTCTTTCCATGTATAAGGACAGGGGTCATCGTGGATTAAGGGCTCACTCCAGGATGACCTTATTTTAACTAATTTCTTTGGCAGCGACTCTATTTCCAAATAAGGTCACATTTCTAGGAAGTAGCAGCTAGGACTTGATTTCTTCTCTTGGAGGACACAGTTCCACTCCTAACAGTGCATGAACTAAATGCAGTGTATGTACATGAGAAGACATGGTCCAGCCAAGGGAGGAAATGAAATACTGGCACACGCTATGTTTCGGGTAAAAGCTGCAGGCATGATGCCAAGTGGGAGAAGCCAGACTCGAAAGGCCACGCAGCGCACAATTCCATTTATGTGAAATGAAGCACCCAGAACAGGCAAATCCATAGACGCGTAAAACCGCTTATAGAGTTTGGGGGAAGGGGCAGAATGCAGAGTGACTCCCCAGACGGGTCTGGAGTTTGTTCTGGAGGTGATGAAAATGCTCTGGAACCAAACAGAGGCATCGGTTGCACAACGCTGGAAAAGTAATAAAAACTGCCAGATCGTGCACTTTACAAGGGTGAATTCATAGTGACCGAAGCCATGACATTGAAGGACACTTGCTCCTCGGAAGAGAAGTTGTGACAAAGATAGCATATTCAACAGCAGAAACATCACTTTGCCAGTAAAGGTCCATGTAGTCAAAGCTACGGTTTTTCCAGTAGTCAGGTACAGAGGTGTGTAGCTCAGTCCATAACGCAACTGCCCACAATGCAGGAGGCCTGGGTTCAATTCCTGGGTCGGAAGTTCCCTCGGAGAAGGGAATGGCAACCCACTTCAGTACTCTTGCCTGGAGAATCCCATGGACAGAGGAGCCTGGCAGGCTACTGTCCATGGGATCGTAAGAGTCGGACACGACTCAGCGCTTTCTTTCTTTCTTCTTTCTTATANAGTTCCCTCGGAGAAGGGAATGGCAACCCACTTCAGTACTCTTGCCTGGAGAATCCCATGGACAGAGGAGCCTGGCAGGCTACTGTCCATGGGATCGTAAGAGTCGGACACGACTCAGCGCTTTCTTTCTTTCTTCTTTCTTATATGGATGTGAGCGCCGGACCGTAAAGAAGGCTGAGTGCCAAAGAATTGATGATTTCGAATTGTGGTGTTGGAAAAAACTCTTGAGAGTCCCTTGAACTGCAAGGAGATCAAACCAGTCAATCCTATAGAAAATCAACCCTGAATATTCACTGGAAGGACTGATGTTGAAGCTGAAACACCCATACTTTGACCACCTGATGAGAAGAGCTGACTCATGAGAAAAGACCCTGGTGCTGGGAAAGACTGAAGGCAAAAGAAGAAGGGGGCAGCAGAGGCGTTTAGATGAGATGGTCAGATAGCACCGCTGAGTCAAGGGCCATGAATCTGAGCAAACTCTGGGAGATGGTGGAGGACAGGCGAGCCCAGTGTGCTGCAGTTCATGGGGTTGCCAAGAGCTGGACCCGACTTAGCAACTGAACAACGGCAATTATTAATGATATTTATCTCTTGAGTAGTGGGATTCGATCCCTGCGTCAGGAAGATCCCCTGGAGGAGGGCCTGGCACCCACTCCAGTATGCTTGCCTGGAGAATCCCACGGACAGAGGAGCCTGGCGGGCTCCAGTCCATGGGGTCACAAAGAGTCAGACAGAACTGAGCGACTCACACACACACACACACACACACACACACACACACACACAGTGGGATTACAAATGATTTTGATTTTCCTCTTTTTCTTACCTGTATTTTCCCTTTTTCCCACAATAAATCTGAATGCATTGTTTTTATCAGAAAAATGTAGTGTGGGCCTTCTTTGGTTGAAAGCCACAGAAAGTAACTCAAACTCATCGAGACAAAAGGAGGGAAGGAAGGGTGTTGGAAATGAGAGAGAGCAAGACTTGCTCACCCAGCAGCCATTCTCTGCCTCTCCCTCCCTAGCAGAAGCCTGGTTTGCAGGGTAGGAATGTGTCCAGGTAAACTGTACTTCTTAGTTTCCCTTAAAACCGGGGATGGTCGTGTTATGGAAAATAAGATGTAAGTGGAAATTAGCTGGGTGGGAATTCCGCGAAAGATCCTGCCTTGTTTCTGCCGCGTGGAATATCACTGTGATACTTGTGCCGCAGCAGCAGCTGTGACCGTATGTGACCTTGAGGACGGAAGCCACATGCTGAGGAAGGCTGGAGCAAAGGGGAAGAGTCTGGCACCTTGGTGACTGCGAGCCCCAGACCAAACATGGGCTGTCTGTTGGCAACATGGAAGCCACTGGTGGCTCAGACAGGAAAGACTCTGCCAAAGCAGGAGGCCCGGGCTGGATCCCTGGGTCAGGAAGATCCCCTGGAGAAGGAAACGGCAACCCACTGCAGTGTTCTCGCCTGGGAAATCCCGTCACAAAGGAGCCTGGCTACAAGTCCATGGGGTCACAAAGAGTCGGACACAGCTGGGCGACTAACACTTTCAGTTTCACTCTTTTCTGCTGCCTGCAAACTCACCTGTAACTGATCCAGTGCTCGCTGGACCACTAGGAATCTGAAGAACCAGACTTGGACATGAGCAGGGGCCAAGGCAGCTCAAGAGTTAAGAAGCAAGAACCATATCCACAAAGTTGTGGATGACTCCATCACCATCGCGTGATGATTCTCCTCAAGGGAGCAGCAGGTTAACAGAGGGTCACTGGTCTCTGAAAACAAACCACACCCTTTCCTGGAAGCAACCAGAGAGAACACACGTGTCTATAAATGTGCCTTCAAAAAGTCCCACTCTGGAGATTTTGCTTGCTTACTCTTAAGATATTTCCAGAGAGAAATTTACCCTTTCAGTGTCTCAACTAAAACAAGAATTAATGGATGCGTGTGCCCACATTTCCCCACCACGCAAGATCTCTCCACCAGGCCGAACTGTAAACCGTAGGCAGTTGCTTGTGCCCAAACGGCCAGAGGGTGAGCCTTGCCAGCTCAGAGGTCCAGGATGTTTAGACAAGTAATGAAGCCAGTCTCCAGCAGAACTGGAAGTGCCACCGTGTGAATCTGAACGAGGCTTCATGTGCTGTCGGACAGGAAACAGGAGGCTGGCAGAGCCCTCCGGAGCCCTGAGCTCTCCATCTCGCAATTTGCGGAGATACCTGAGTGGGGGCCGGACCCTAAGACGGAAGGCCCCTCAGGAGGAGCAGGGGAGGATCGGGGAGAACTCCACTCGTTTCTGGCCTCTTTCTTCTTTCGCCCCAGATTCCGTTTACAGAGGAAGACACATCTGGTCGGGTCTCATGAGGGTCTAGACACCCCTGGGCTTGAGGATGGCAGACTCCTGGTTGTATGCCCCACCCCACCCTCCCTCCACCAAACTGCATCCAGTGGGAAAGGGATTGGCAGTACCTCCAGTGAGATCAGAGAAAATGGACAGCTGGGAAGCATATATTTTAAGTGTTCAGTACGTACATCTTTAAAATATTTTTGTTTATTTATTTGTCTGTGCCAGGCCTCAGCTGGGGCCTGTGGGGTCTGGTCCCCTGACCAGGGGCGGCACCTGGGCCCCCTGCATGGGGAGTACAGAGTCTTAACTGCTGGACTTAGCTGCAGGAAGTCTCTAAGTAGATAAATTTAAAATTGATTTTTCCTTTTAAAAACTAAGAGTTTATGTGCCCAGAAGAATCCTGTGTTGAAGCCAACCTGGACAGCACTGTGATTCTCTCGGTCACACGGAGATAAGTGAAGATCTAGAAGGAAAGCAAGATATACCGGGGGTAAGCCGCATGATGTCTGCCAAGGCTTGCTGATGGTGCCCAACCAGAGCACCGTAGGGGGAGCAGCCAACGGGGGCTGTTTTCCTTTCAAGCCTCCAGATCAGAGGAGGCTACCTGGAGGAGGTAGATGGGGATGAAGATAGAGATTTGTACCAAAGGATGTGCAGCTCTGAATGTCATACTGAAGTTTTCTGTGGAAAATGGGGTGTCACTGAAGGGTTTTGAGCAGAAAGATAATCTGGGTCTTGTCTCAGCGGCCATGTAGAGATTAGATTGCTCCGGTGGAAGAGATTAAAAGTTAGGAGACCCATAAGAATGTTGCAGTCATTCAGATGAGCAGCGATAAGGCACCGCTCTGGAGACCGGGGAAACTAGGGTAATGATGCAAAACCACATTCCAGGGAGCTAGACTGGGCAAGTCTCAGTGAATAACTGGATGTTGAGGGTCAAAAGGCAGATAACACAGGCTTTCTCTCCCGGGCGACGTGGTGCTTGGGGGCGCTCTGTCCAGACCTGAGGAGCTCAAGAGCAGTGTGAGTGGGGAAGAAGCCGAGGTTGATTGGGGTCAGGTAGGACCTGAGATGTCTGAGATGTTTCCTGATGGAAATAGTCTACCAGCAGCTGGAAATCTGATCACAGGCGGAGTCAAGAAGAAAGGTCGGCCATCATCACCTCTGAGTACTGAATTATGAATTACTTTTGTTTGGCTGTTTTTAGGACCCTGTGTGTTGCTTGGCATGTCTGGTTATAAGGGAGGACATGCTGGGTTTTTTTGTTGTTTTTTTTTTTTCAGTAGTAATAGGGACATTCCTGGTGGTCCAATGGTTAAGAATCCACCTTGCAATTCAGGGGACTCGGGTTCAGTCCCTGGTCGGGAAACTAAGATCCCATATGCCCACACACCACAGCTAGAGTCCGCGCCCCTCAACAAAAGGGCCGAGGGCCACACTAAGACTCAGCGCAGCCGAATAAATAAATAGATAGTTTCAAAGACCATTAACTCAGTCACAGAATTGTTTTATAGATGTATGTATGTGTGTATCTCGACAGCAGCAGACAGGTGGGGATCTGGGAGATCGGGACGCTCACAGACAGGACAGAAGTGAGGAACGAGACTCAGCAGCAGCCAGTCAGCCTGGCGCAGACAGCGCCGTGACCCAGCACCTCCCCTCTGCTGGGAAACGAGGCGGTGGCCGTGGCAGGCGCAGTCTGCACCCTCAGAGCCCCGAGGACTCGGAAGGCACCCGGAGAGGAGAGGTGCACAGGTGGCCCTCTTGCCAAAAAAGCAGGCAAGCGCAGGTTCTGGAGGCTGCACAACTGGACGGCTGGCTGGGCAAGAATTCTACCCTCTGGGCTCCTCTGGTGGCACCTGCCAGTGCAGGGGGCATGGGTTCCGTCCCTGACACCGGAGGATCCCACGTGCCACGGAGGAACTGCTGAGTCTGTGTGCCCTTGAGCCCGAGCTGCGTGATAAGAGAAGCCGCCGCGATGAGACGCCCGCACACCGAGACGGAGAGTGGTCCCGTCTCCACAACTAGAGAAAAAGCCAGAAGGCCCGGCACAGCCCAAACCAAATAAATACAATTTTTAAAAATTTCTACCTTCTCGTAGGCTCTGGGAGAAGAAGGCAGGGATAGCTGGTCCCTGGGAAAGTGCTTGAATCCGCAGAGACCACTCATACTGGAGCAAGGGCCTTCTCCTTCCTGGGAGGATAAGACTGAAGACGTTATGTCTCTGGGTTTCAGCCGAACATTTGACAGAGGTCCCCCGGCTGCGTCTCTGGGCAGATTTCGACACCTTGGGCTGAGGGGGGCTGAGAGACACAGACTCAGGGAAGGCTCATGGACCAGATGCAGAGTTGTGACGAATGGGTCGATGGCAAGCAGGAGGAAGGTCTTGAGATCTCACACGTCTCCTCTCGGCTCCATCCTGTTCATCTTTTCTTTTTTTTTTTTAAGAAAAACTGAGAAATAGATGCTGACTCAGGATCAAAGACTTAAGCAAGCAAACGTCTCTGGAAAAAAGAACTGGAGGCCCTTTGGGGTAGGGAGCCCCATCAGTGGGTGTGTTTGAGCAGCCCCTGGAGGACACCTTCCGTGAGCAGGAAGGCCAGAGTCCTGGAGGAAAGCGTGTAGTGGCAGCCCCACCACCCTTTCCAATACCAAGCCCCTTCCCGTCTACGAGAGCCCTTTGGAGCAGCCACCTAGAAGCCCGCCGTCTTGGCAAACCCGACGTGATTACCACTGAGCAGTTGGGTTCTGGGCGGCACAGGGTCCCTGCCGTCAGTCACACCTGGGTTCCCATCCGAGCCGCACCTGTCCAGGTGTGTGCCCTTGAGACAAAGCACGCCAGCCCCCTTCCAGGGTCAGCCTCCCCCCGCCAGTCCTCTTGTCTGCGCTGTGTTCCCACCTGGCCCACCCCACGAGGCCACCCCATTCTCAGCACCCTCTTTCCTCTGAACCAGCCCCAGCAGCCCCCTCCCTCCGGGCCCTCGTTAGCTGTTCTGTAAACCACAACGCTTGGTTTCTTTTTCTTCTCCTTGGCTTCCAGTCTTTGCAGTAAGAACAGAGGCTCTTTGCAGACGAGAGCCCAGCTGCTGCTTCTGGGGATAACCCAGGGCCCGTCTTGCTTGAGACACACCCTTGGGGAGCACGCGCTCTTGTCTCGAAGGCAGGTGTTGCCCGGGAGTTTGGGGTCATCCCAACAGAAGAGCTCACGGCACTTCCTGAGTGACACAGTGGCCCTAACTCCAGCTCGGATTGGCCAAGACTGTCACCAGGGAGAAGGGGAAAGTCTACTGAGTCTCGTTCACGCGACAGGCAGAGCTCTGCCTTCTGTTTGACAGCCTCTTTGCTTGCTGCCTGCCCGTCCCCCTCCTCAGAGCGTTCTACTCCTGGTTACCCCTGAGGTCCCTCCACCCGGGCAAGGTCAGAACTCCAGCTCTGTCCGTCCCGAGCACAGGCGGCTCCCCTCGGTAGTGCTTGTTCATGGTCTCCGTGCATTTGGGCGATGCTGTATCACCGTTTTCCTCTCCCTGGAGCTGTGTCCCCAGCACTTAGCCAGCTGCCTGTCACACCACAATCAATCAATAAAGGCTGGTCCAGTAAATGAATGAACGCTCTCCGGTTACAGCCAATATACATGACCCTCCCACCAGTGTCTTTCCAGGCCATCCTGTTAGAGGATCGCTCAGGGAGGGGTGCTGGCCTGGCTCACACCCCCTATTTATCCTGGAAGCCAGAGGGCGGGGGAGAGCCCCAGGTCAGTCCTGGCAGTAAAAGTCGGGGAGGAGCCACCGCGGGCTTTCTCGGCTCGGTTCTGTTCAATTCCCGTCCTGCACTGCCATCTCCAGGGCGCCAGGGCACTCCGAGACGATCAGAGGTGCGGCCAGCTTGGCCGGAACCGCACAATCATCCTCATAATCAGAGCATTTGATCCGAGGAAGGTCAGAGCCCTGGAGAAGGACTTGCTCGTCGCTGCTGTGCAGCGGTGACGCCCGCCACCTGTCCCCGACTCCACAAGCTGGGCAGAGCCGGGGCCAAGGCAGGAGGCGCCCTGGACCAGTGCTTGCCCCAGGGCCACGTGCCCGGCAAGCACCCAGGGTCAGGCAAAGTACAGCTTCCGTGGCAGTGGGCTGGGGTGAGGCCTGTGGGCCTACATTTCTAGCAGCTGTCCAGCGCTGGCGCTGCTGGCCTGCGGCAGCAGCCCGTCTTGACACTCAGACTGTGTCCAAGGGTTCCAACGTCAGCATCTCCGGCAGGGTTTCGCTGCTCACGATGCTGTCCCCATCTGGGCTGCAGCAGCAGCACCTAGGAGTCTGTTAAAAATACAGAGCCTCAGGCCCCACCCCAGGCTGTCTGGATCAGAATCTGTATTTAAACCAGATCCACAGGGGATTCACAGACACAGTAACGTCTGAGATGCTCCGCTCAAGAACCCTGGTCCTTAAGACCAGCTGCGTGGTGAAACCATCCGCCGAGCTTTTGAAAAATGACTCTGATGTAATCTGTTGGCTACAATCTGCATATCAGGGATTTTTTTTTTTCAGCTCCCCAGGTGATTCTAACAGAAATCAATGTCCAACTGCTTTTCTTTCTGTTAGAATAGTTTATCAATATTTTATTAAATTTTGCTGATAGTTTTCTTAGTATCTATAGGAAATTTTTTCTCCGGGGAAGATACAGAAATACCCAACAAGCACAGAAAAGATGCTCGGCATCAGTAAGCAGTAGGGAAACGCAGGAGAGAGCCAGAGTGAGATGCCGCCTCCCACCGCTAGGACGGATATCATTGTCAGCGGGCAGTAACAGGTGCCGGGGAGCACGGGCAGAAACTGGGAACCTCGCACACTGCCAGTGGAATGCAGAGTGACGTGGTGCCCACAGCCTGTCAGTTCCTCCAAAAGTTAAAATGGAGCTGCCGTATGACCCTGCAGTTCCACTCCTAGCTATTTGCCCTAAAAAATTGAAAACAGGGAATCAGACGTTTGTTCATGCAAGCTCATTGCCGCATTACTGACAACAGCCCAAAAGTAGACACAACCCAAGTGTCTACCAACAGATGAATGGATAAACAGTATGTGGTCTAGTCACACAATGGAATATTAATCGCCCGTAGAAAGGAGGGAGTGGTGTGAGGCATGCCACACCATGGAAGGCCTTGAAAACATTAAAAGACGCTCACTCCTTGGAAGGAAAGTTATGACCCACCTAGACAGCATATTCAAAAGCAGAGACATTACTTTGCCAACAAAGGTCTGTCTGGTCAAGGCTATGGCTTTTCCTGTGGTCATGTATGGATGTGAGAGTTGGACTGTGAAGAAGGCTGAGCACCGAAGAATTGATGCTTTTGAACTGTGGTGTTGGAGAAGACTCTTGAGAGTCCCTTGGACTGCAAGGAGATCCAACCAGTCCATTCTGAAGATCAGCCCTGGGATTTCTTTGGAAGGAATGATGCTAAAGCTGAAACTCCAGAACTTTGGCCACCTCATGAGGAGAGTTGACTCACTGGAAAAGACTCTGATGCTGGGAGGGATTGGGGGCAGGAGGAGAAGGGGACGACAGAGGATGAGATGCTGGATGGCATCACTGACTTGATGGATGTGAGTTTGAGTGAACTCTGGGAGTTGGTGATGGACAGGGAGGCCTGGCGTGCTGCAATTCATGGGGTCGCAGAGAGTCGGACATGACTGAGCAACTGAACCTAACTGAACTGAAGCTAAAGAGGCCAGGCAGGAAAGAACAGCAGTGCAGGAGCCCTATTACATGGTATATCTGGACCAGGCAGATTCCTAGAGGCAGACATGTTTTCCTGCATCTTCAAAAAGCCAAGTTCTTGGACCCTCTTCTTCCAGTCTACTGCACAGTGGTCAGGGTCCTTCTTCATCAGCTAAAACACCTGTTTCATCAAGAAAACTCCTCATGTCTTCCAGTTCTTAAAGGGAGAACAATCTGTCCTAAAGACTTTGCACAATTTTTAGTTTACTCCTGGGAAACTTCATCTTTTATTGTAAAGGGATCTTCTGCTTCTTCGTTTATTTAATTGGAGGCTCATTGCTTTATGGGGTTGTGTTGGTTTGCACCCTACGTCAGCATGAGTCAGCCATAAGCGCGCGGATCTCCGATTTTCTAAGGAGGTGTTATCTGGATATAGAGCTGCTATTGATTTTTTTTTTTTTTTTTTTGCTGTATACCCACCCTTCTGTTTTCAGTATTGATTGATTGATTGATCGCTTGATTTGGCTGCGTTGGGTCTTGCAGCATGTCAGATGTAGTTCCCCAACCAGGGATTGAACCCAGGCCCCCTGCACTGGGAGCACAGAGTCGGAGCCACTGGGCCACCAGCGAGGCCCCCTACCCATGTTACGGTAGTTTCCCACTGGCCGTTCCCTAAAACAGGATGTAAGGTAGAGCTGACGTCACGTACAAAAGAATCTTCAGTGAGTTTTACATGCGCTGAAGGACCAGACCTGAGTCTTCTTCCCACTGAGTTTTATAAAATATTAACAGATGACAAGCCTACAGAAACCACTCCTGGATGCCATTAGAAGGTCAAATTGCTAAAGAGGTTTCTAAAGACTTATTTCCGATTTCTGTGCTTTCTTGCCATGGACCAGGAAACGCTGGACAGACCAGGAGTGGTCCACAGACTTAACATTTTGAGTATTGTTGCTTTTTTTTAATTGAGATATAGCCAGTTAACAATACTGTGGTATTTTCAGGTGAACAGCGAAGGGACTCGGCCATATATATGCATATATCCGTTCTTTCCCAAATCCCCCTCCCATCTAGGCTGGTATACAACATTGAGCAGAGTTCCCTGTGCTATACAGGAGGTCCTTGTTGGTTATCCATTTTAAATCTAGCAGTGTATACACGACCTTCCCAAACTCCCTAACTATCCTTCCCCTCTGCAGCCATAAGTTTATTTTCTAAATCTGTGAGTCTCTTTCTGTTTTGTAAGTAAGTTCATTTGTAACATTTCTTTTTAGATTCCACTAACAAGGGATGTCCTTCACGCAGTATGACTGAGTGTTATTGCTTTAGACCTTGTCTCCAACTTCATTAAATGTTAGGATTCCAACCCTCTGCTCTGTAATACGCTCTGTAATACGTTCTCACGCGTTGTTACCAAACTCTGTTTCTTACTGCAAGATCAGACTGCTTCTACAAAGTGCAGGAACCTGGATTATTGTGTGTGTGTGTGTGTGTGTGTGTGTGTGTAGTAGACTTTTTATTTCTAAAACCAGGAAAAAATGAAGGATACAGGACATTCCAGAGATAGATATACTAGTATATCTTGATATTGGAATAGTTCCTGGATCTTCTCCAGATTTGAGGAAGTGAAACACTGCCAGAGAAAACTGGGCCAAAAATAAAATTTAAAAATTCTGAGCAAATTACGGTTTGGTGGCGAGGGACAGTGGAGGCTTCAGAGAAGCTGTCTGCCGTTCCTGTGAACTAGCGTCCCAAGCAGCACGCACGGCCTTGTGGCTCCCGCAGCAGCAGAACTGCCTCCGCGTCTGGGGCCCTGGAATTAACACGCTGGCTCCCTGTCTTGCAAGACCTTCGTGGCCCTACTCAGGACGAGCGGTATCTGGGATGCCGCCAGTTCCTCCACCCTGCTGGCAGGGGGACAAGTCACGTGCGGCAGGGACACCGAGTCTTGCTGTTGGATCCTGGGGGCCGCCGGGCGCGGCAGTGAGACTTGTGGATCCCCTGCAGCTAGCCTCCCCAAGCGTCGTTTTAAAATCAACCATCGGTGCCACTGAGGAAGGCGAGGCTGCCAAAGCGCGTTTTCTTTCCGAGATGAGGTGTGATGTAAACACTTTGTTTTGTTTTTTAATGTTTCTGTATTTGACCACACCGGGTCTTAGTTGCAGCATCTGGGATCTAGTTCCCTGTCCAGGGATCAAACCCAGGCGCCCTGCATTGGGACCGCAGAGTCTTAGCCATTGGACCGCCAGGGAAGTCCCCAGACACGCGTATTTTAATAAGGACTCCTCATGACTGTCCCTGGGGGACTCCACAGTTGACTGAAACATACACTTACTGCCTCTTTAACTCGTGACAAGTTTGGGCAGTGGGGGCAAGGGCTGTCATCAGTGGAAAAAAAACGATCCCACCTGCAGCTTGAGCCCTGGTTCTCCCTTCTGGAGCCTCTTTTGCTCATCTTTAAAATGGGTCCAGGGGTAGCTGGCAGGACCACATTGATGACTACATGGCTGTTGCAAGCGGCAGTTAGGAAGGCTGGGTACACTTGCGTTAAACTCATAGGTTCCTCTGAGTTTAGGGGCTTCGTGAACGCTTCCTGCAGGCTGAGCCCCAGCTGGAGGCTGCAAAGACAGCTGTGAGTGAGACGCACTAGACTCCCGGGAGTGGACGAGACAGACAGTGAACCGCAATCCGCGTGATGAGGGCTGCGAGGGCTGTGTGCTGCCTGAGCAGGGCAGCGCTCCAGAGGCCTCCAGAGAAGACGCCTCAGCCACAGCTGCATCAGGAGGCTCTGATCCTGAAGCCCCTTCCCTGTGGCTGGAGCCAAGGGCAGTAGAACAGATGGAGGGCCTGGATCACTTAGTCCCAGCCCAGCTCCACCCTCTCACCCTGGGCAAGTCACTTTGCCTGGAAGCATCATTTTCTCAGTCCCTAAAAAGTCACCTGTGTGTAGTGATTTTTTATATATATGATTAAATATTTTTAAAGTATTTATTTATTTGGCTGTGCCAGGCCTTAGTTGTAGCATGCAGGATCTAGTTCCCAGAACAAGGACAAACCCAGGCCTCCTGCATTAGGAGCACAGAGCCTTAGCCCCTGGACCATCAAGGAAGTCCCTCTGTGTAGTGATTTTTAAAACATAACTCCAAAAATCTTTGACACTCCTCCAGCCAAGAGGTCGGTCTCCATCACCTCCCCTTGAAGCTGGGCAGGTTTCCAGTTGCTCCGACCAACCACGTATGACTGACTTCCATGGATATGTCTTAAAATAGGCCCTTTCCACCTGGCTCCTTTGGGCACCTTGCTTTTTGCAAGAAATCCACTTTTCCTGAGACCACCACGTGGAGGAAGCCACAGATGGGCAGCCCCATTTGAGCCTCCAGCTGACAGCCGGCATCACCTGCCAACCTGGACATCCAGCCATCAGCTGCCCACACCTCCCCATCTCCTCCTGGTCACCACCGAGACCCGCCCCCACCACCCCCAATCGAGAACTGCCGGGCTGAGCCATCAGATTGTGGTTCAGACAAGACAGTTGTCTTATACTAGTAAGCTCAAGGGTCATCTATCCCCTGGTTTTAGTGATGGGAGCACCTCTCTCTCTCTGCCCTCACTTTTGAAAACTCTTGCTCACCAGCTCCTACCAGCGCGCCTTCTGTTCCTCACACTGCAGTGGCCTCGGGTGTTTTCCATGAGCCATCCTCTCTCCCTGGAAATTCCCCTCCCTTCCTCCATCTTCCATGGCGGTCTCCTTATCTCGTAATGTCTCTGTTCAAACAGCCAGCCCTCAGAGGGCTCCTCGGGTCACCTGATCTAGATCAGATCTCAGATCAGGAGCTGCTGTCACATCCACAGAGGCTTCTTAAACACTGAAGCAGCATCTGCTAGTTTTCTGTGTCTGTTGACTGTCCTCTGCCAGACACAGTCCTCAAGAGGAAAGCCCTCCCCGACTTTGATCTCCCGTGTAGCCCCCTGCTCCTTGCAGAAAGTCTAGCACAACTTAAGCATGGATCCGTGTCAATTAAATAAATGAATATACAAGAACGACACAGCCACGAGGAGAGGAGAGGGACACATTTCTGTCAGAACAGCAAGAAGTGACAGGGGTGGCGCGTGTTCCGGGTCAGAAAGACACCTGGTTGGTCTCCAGGGGTTTGAGATGAAACAGGCAGGATGAGAGGGGTCCAGGCCTTTTAAAACATAGGGTATTTTCACAGCAAGAAAATTAGACACAACGTGATCTGTGATCTGACTGGGGTGGGTCGGTGCGGTGGGGGGAGGGCAGTGCGGGGNACGACACAGCCACGAGGAGAGGAGAGGGACACATTTCTGTCAGAACAGCAAGAAGTGACAGGGGTGGCGCGTGTTCCGGGTCAGAAAGACACCTGGTTGGTCTCCAGGGGTTTGAGATGAAACAGGCAGGATGAGAGGGGTCCAGGCCTTTTAAAACATAGGGTATTTTCACAGCAAGAAAATTAGACACAACGTGATCTGACTGGGGTGGGTCGGTGCGGTCGGGGGAGGGCAGTGCGGGGTAGGGGAGAGGGGGGAGGAGGGCGGGGAGGAGAGGGTAAAATACATATCGCATACAATTTACTTGCCTTAACTGTTTTTAAGTATACATTCTACGTGTGCATGCCCAGGCGTGTCCCACTCTTTTTGACCCCATGGACTGTAGCCCTCCAAGCCCCTCTGTCCATGGGATTCTCCAGGCAGGAATACTGGAATGGGTAGCCATTTCCTCCTCCAGGGGATTTTCCCCAGCCAGGGATCAAACCGGACTCTGCTGTGCCTCCTGCAAGGCAGGCGGATTCTTGACCAGTTCAGTTCAGTCGCTCAGTCGTGTCCGACTCTGGACTGCAGCAGGCCAGGCCTCCCTGTCCATCACCAGCTCCCGGAATTTACTCAAGCTCATGTCCATTGAGTCGGTGGTGCCACCAGGGAAGCGCCTTAAGCGTACAGTTCGGTGGTATTAGGACGTTCACACGGCTCCCCTCCCCAGCCCCGGCGTCCGTGAATCTGCCTATTCTAGAGAGCTGGCGGACGTGGAACCCTAAAGCCCGTGTCATTGTGAGTCTGGATTATTCTCCCCGGCCCCCCCATGTCAGACAGCACAAACTGTGGCTGACACACGTAACACGCCTTCTGCTCCGTTGCTTCTTAAGGTGGACGAGCAGTTCCCCTGCGTGCGCACACCACATTCCGTTCACCGTTCACCAGCGCGGGCGGGCGGGCGTGTGCAGGTGAACCCTGCCCCGGGGTGGGGACGGCCAGCGCGGGCCGAGGACACAGCCAGGGGAGGCCGGCAGCTCACCCGCGCGACCACCCNGCTGCACTCAATATGCCAGCAAATTTGGAAAACTCAGCAGTGGCCACAGGACTGGAAAAGGTCAGTTTTCATTCCAGTCCCAAAAAAGAGCAATGCCAGAGTGTTCAAACTACCCCACAGTTGTGCTAGCAAAGTATTGCTCAAAATTCTCCAAGCCAGGCTTCAGTGGTACATGAAATGAGAACTTCCAGTTGTTTAAGCTGCATTTAGAAAAGGCAGAGGAACAAGAGATCAGATTGCCAACATCTGCTGGGTCATCAAATAAGCAAGAGAGTTCCAGAAAAACATCTACTTCTGCTTTATTGACTACATCAAAGCCTTTGTCTGTGTGGATCACAAGAAACTGTGGAAAATTTTTCAAGAAATTGGAGTACCAGAACACCTTACCTGCCTTCTGAGAAATCTGTGTGCAGGTCAAGAAGCAGCAGTTAGAACTGGACATGGAACAACAGACTGGATCCAAATTGGGAAAGGCTGTATATTGTCATCCTGCTTATTTAACTTCTGTGCAGAGTACATCATGTGAAATGCTGGGCTGGATGAAGCACAAGCTGGAANCTACTTCTGCTTTATTGACTACATCAAAGCCTTTGTCTGTGTGGATCACAAGAAACTGTGGAAAATTTTTCAAGAAATTGGAGTACCAGAACACCTTACCTGCCTTCTGAGAAATCTGTGTGCAGGTCAAGAAGCAGCAGTTAGAACTGGACATGGAACAACAGACTGGATCCAAATTGGGAAAGGCTGTATATTGTCATCCTGCTTATTTAACTTCTGTGCAGAGTACATCATGTGAAATGCTGGGCTGGATGAAGCACAAGCTGGAATCAAGATTGCCAGGAGAAATATCAATCACCTCAGATATGCAGATGACACCACCCGAATGGCAGAAAGCAAAGAGGAACTGAGGAGCCTCTTGATGAAAGTGAAAGAGGAGAGTGAAAAGCAGGCTTAAAACTCAACATTCAGAAAACTAAGATCATGGCATCCAGTCTCATCACTTCATAGCAAATAGAAGGGGAAACAATGGAAACAGTGACAGACTTTATTTTCTCAGGCTCCAAAATCACTGCAGATGGTAACTGCAGCCATGAAATTAAAAGACACTTACTCCTTGGAATAAAAGCTATGACCAACCTAGACAGCATATTAAAAAGCAGAGACATTACTTTGATGACAAAAGTCCATCTAGTCAAAGCTATAGTTTTTCCAGTGGTCATGTATGGATGTGAGAGTTGGACTATAAAAGCTGAGCTCCGAAGAATTGATGCTTTTGAACTGTGGTGTTGGAGAAGACTCTTGAGAGTCCCTTGGACTGCAAGGAGATCCAACCAGTCCATCCTAAAAGAGGTCAGTCCTGAGTGTTCATTGGAAGGACTGATGCTGAAGCTGAAGCTCCAGTACTTTGGCCAGCTGATGCGAAGAACTGACTCATTTGAAAACACCCTAATGCTGGGAAAGACTGATGGCGGAGGAGCGGGGTGACAGAGGATTACCAACTCAATGTACATGAGTTTGAGTAAGCTCTGGAAGTTAGCGATGGATAGGGAAGCCTGGAGTGCTCCAGTCCATCATTTGGCAAAGAGTTGGACACGACTGAGTGCCTGAACTGAACTTCCCCAATTTCCTGATCCTAAGCATTAACAAAATCTCTCTCTCTATCTCTCTCTCTCCCCGTGAGACCCGTGTCTGTCTTAAAAGAGCTCCATAAAGCAAATGTTGAAGATTTTCAGGATGAATGAGATGATGCTGACTATAAAAATGCACAAGGGGCTTCCCTGGTGGTCCAGTGGATGAGAATCAGCTTGCCAATGCAGGGAACACAGTTTTGATCCCTAATTTGGGAAGATCCAGGTGCTCTGGGGTAACTAAGCCTGTGCGCCAAAGATACCGAAGCCCCGGCGCCTGGAGCCTGTGCTGCGCAACAACAGAATTCGCTGCAATGAGAAGCCTTCAAACTGCAACTAGAGAGCGGCCTCCAATCATAGAAACCAGAGGAAGCCTGTGAGCAGGGGCAGTGACCCAGCACAGCCCAAACAAACGAAATCTTCTGTTTTGTTTTTTTAAAAAACGGATGAACAAAACATTGGCCTTACCCTCGCAGACACTGATAGGGATGGGCAGCTATGAAGTATTTGGGGCTGTGGGAGATGGGAGTGATGTCTGTCACGTGCTGTAGGAGACCTGAGGACCAAGGGATTTAACTCCTGGGAGGTCTAGAGAAGAGAACTCTGCATTGGGGCTGGAGGGGGCCGTTTCAGCTCCAGGGTCTGGGATGAGTTGCCTGGTAGCCCTGGGCATCAGTCAATAGCTCCAGGAATGCTCACCTAGAGACAATGCTCGCAGAGCTGGAGCGTAGCCCTTTCTCCCTTCCTCCACTTATTAACCTTTCTGAGTCTCAACTTACCCTAAAGGTGTGAAGGGATTTCTCCCTGAAGGAGTATAGATGAAGTACTGAGTGTGGAGGCGTTTGGCCCACGCCAGAGCATGACCACGGTTCTGGAAGAAAGAGGACCCGAGCTGGGATCTTTAAGAGTGGAGTTCTCCGGTAGGCTTTTTCTGGAAGGTTCTGGCATTCCGCACAGGCAGCTGTGTTTCTCTGGCAGAGGGCATCGTGAAGCAGCCTGTGGCTGGAACCGGGCCCGATGTTGTGGTTGTGATGGCGAAAGCACTGGGAGGAAAGTGAAAGGGAGCAAAGGGGAGGAGGGTGGGGGCAAGACAGCTGATCACATCGCAGTCGGACTGGTCCAAGCGGCAGCAGGGAAGCGGGCAGGGAGCAGGAGTGGGGATGTGTGGCTGCTCAGGAAGGGCCGGCCGCCTAGCACCAGGAAGACGGGACAAGAGGAAGCTATCACTGCCCACCTATGCCCTTCCTTGTTGTGAGTGAAGTGAAAGTTGCTCAGTCTTGTCTGACTCTTTGTGACCCCATAGACTATACAGTCCATGGAAATCTCCAGGCCAGAATACTGGAGTGGGTAGCCTTTCCCTTCTCCAGGGGATCTTCCTAACCCAGGGATGGAACCCAGG
>SJYX01009242.1:183231-195950 GCA_006410675.1 Oreotragus oreotragus | reverse complement strand
AGATGACACCACCCGAATGGCAGAAAGCAAAGAGGAACTGAGGAGCCTCTTGATGAAAGTGAAAGAGGAGAGTGAAAAGCAGGCTTAAAACTCAACATTCAGAAAACTAAGATCATGGCATCCAGTCTCATCACTTCATAGCAAATAGAAGGGGAAACAATGGAAACAGTGACAGACTTTATTTTCTCAGGCTCCAAAATCACTGCAGATGGTAACTGCAGCCATGAAATTAAAAGACACTTACTCCTTGGAATAAAAGCTATGACCAACCTAGACAGCATATTAAAAAGCAGAGACATTACTTTGATGACAAAAGTCCATCTAGTCAAAGCTATAGTTTTTCCAGTGGTCATGTATGGATGTGAGAGTTGGACTATAAAAGCTGAGCTCCGAAGAATTGATGCTTTTGAACTGTGGTGTTGGAGAAGACTCTTGAGAGTCCCTTGGACTGCAAGGAGATCCAACCAGTCCATCCTAAAAGAGGTCAGTCCTGAGTGTTCATTGGAAGGACTGATGCTGAAGCTGAAGCTCCAGTACTTTGGCCAGCTGATGCGAAGAACTGACTCATTTGAAAACACCCTAATGCTGGGAAAGACTGATGGCG
Organism: Oreotragus oreotragus; assembly: GCA_006410675.1. NCBI lineage: Eukaryota > Metazoa > Chordata > Mammalia > Artiodactyla > Bovidae > Oreotragus > Oreotragus oreotragus. The sequence continues at coordinate 195,346 of SJYX01009242.1, read as the reverse complement.
GAGGAGCGGGGTGACAGAGGATTACCAACTCAATGTACATGAGTTTGAGTAAGCTCTGGAAGTTAGCGATGGATAGGGAAGCCTGGAGTGCTCCAGTCCATCATTTGGCAAAGAGTTGGACACGACTGAGTGCCTGAACTGAACTTCCCCAATTTCCTGATCCTAAGCATTAACAAAATCTCTCTCTCTATCTCTCTCTCTCCCCGTGAGACCCGTGTCTGTCTTAAAAGAGCTCCATAAAGCAAATGTTGAAGATTTTCAGGATGAATGAGATGATGCTGACTATAAAAATGCACAAGGGGCTTCCCTGGTGGTCCAGTGGATGAGAATCAGCTTGCCAATGCAGGGAACACAGTTTTGATCCCTAATTTGGGAAGATCCAGGTGCTCTGGGGTAACTAAGCCTGTGCGCCAAAGATACCGAAGCCCCGGCGCCTGGAGCCTGTGCTGCGCAACAACAGAATTCGCTGCAATGAGAAGCCTTCAAACTGCAACTAGAGAGCGGCCTCCAATCATAGAAACCAGAGGAAGCCTGTGAGCAGGGGCAGTGACCCAGCACAGCCCAAACAAACGAAATCTTCTGTTTTGTTTTTTTAAAAAACGGATGAACAAAACATTGGCCTTACCCTCGCAGACACTGATAGGGATGGGCAGCTATGAAGTATTTGGGGCTGTGGGAGATGGGAGTGATGTCTGTCACGTGCTGTAGGAGACCTGAGGACCAAGGGATTTAACTCCTGGGAGGTCTAGAGAAGAGAACTCTGCATTGGGGCTGGAGGGGGCCGTTTCAGCTCCAGGGTCTGGGATGAGTTGCCTGGTAGCCCTGGGCATCAGTCAATAGCTCCAGGAATGCTCACCTAGAGACAATGCTCGCAGAGCTGGAGCGTAGCCCTTTCTCCCTTCCTCCACTTATTAACCTTTCTGAGTCTCAACTTACCCTAAAGGTGTGAAGGGATTTCTCCCTGAAGGAGTATAGATGAAGTACTGAGTGTGGAGGCGTTTGGCCCACGCCAGAGCATGACCACGGTTCTGGAAGAAAGAGGACCCGAGCTGGGATCTTTAAGAGTGGAGTTCTCCGGTAGGCTTTTTCTGGAAGGTTCTGGCATTCCGCACAGGCAGCTGTGTTTCTCTGGCAGAGGGCATCGTGAAGCAGCCTGTGGCTGGAACCGGGCCCGATGTTGTGGTTGTGATGGCGAAAGCACTGGGAGGAAAGTGAAAGGGAGCAAAGGGGAGGAGGGTGGGGGCAAGACAGCTGATCACATCGCAGTCGGACTGGTCCAAGCGGCAGCAGGGAAGCGGGCAGGGAGCAGGAGTGGGGATGTGTGGCTGCTCAGGAAGGGCCGGCCGCCTAGCACCAGGAAGACGGGACAAGAGGAAGCTATCACTGCCCACCTATGCCCTTCCTTGTTGTGAGTGAAGTGAAAGTTGCTCAGTCTTGTCTGACTCTTTGTGACCCCATAGACTATACAGTCCATGGAAATCTCCAGGCCAGAATACTGGAGTGGGTAGCCTTTCCCTTCTCCAGGGGATCTTCCTAACCCAGGGATGGAACCCAGGTCTCCCGCATTGCAGGCAGATTCTTTACCAGCTGAGCCACAAGGGAAGCCCTTGTTGTATTCCAAAGCAAAAAGCTGTGATGAAAGGCCTTTCAAAAAAGTAGGGCAAGGGAAAGACAAACCAGGCAGGGGTTGCCCGGGCTCTAGGGAACGGACAGCTGGGTTGCGTCCGGCCTGGGCAGGAGTGAGAAGTGCACTGAGCGTTGGGCACTCTGTTCAAACAAGATGCGCAGGATCTAGGGACACCTGCCCCGCCACACATCCTCCCCACTTCCCCAAGTCCGTTCAGAAAGAGAGAAAAGTGTACAGGAGTATAGGGTTACTTGACAATGCAGAAGAGGGAGAAAGTGGGCACAGAGAGGAAAGCTGTGGGATCATGTTCTAGGGTACCTTCGCGAGGCTCCAGGATGAGAGGATCACTGGGCAAACGGCATCACAGTGAGTATTATGGCCCCATGAGTGGAAAGCCCGTTCTGCATGAGGAGCTGAAATGGGCGGCCTTTTGAAAGGAAGAGCCACAGGCGTGCAGCATTTGCAACATGTTGGGATGTGTCCTCACTGAGTATATTTCCTGTGCATGCTCTCTACTGCAGCGGATTTCCATCTCAGTCCCTTTCCCCAAGGATGGTGTGGGTGCCTGGTGTGGATGGCACTTGGCAAGGTGGCAGACAGGCAGCACAGCTACAGATTCAAAATGCCAACTATACTAATGACCCAGTTTTGTTTCTTTTTATGGCTGAGTTCAGTTCAGTTCAGTCGCTCAGTCATGTCCGACTCTTTGCGACCCCATGAATCGCAGCACGCCAGGCCTCCCTGTTCATCACCATCTCCCGGAATTCACTCAGACTCACGTCCATCGAGTCCATGATGCCATCCAGCCATCTCATCCTTGGTTGTCCCCTTCTCCTCCTGTCCCCAATCCCTCCCAGCATCAGAGTCTTTTCCAATGAGTCAACTCTTCGCATGAGGTGGCCAAAGTACTGGAGTTTCAGCTTTAGCATCATTCCTTCCAAAGAAATCCCAGAGTAGTATATATATATTCTGTTGTATATATGTACCACATTTTCTCTAGCCACTCATCTGCTGATGGGCATTTAGATTGTTTCCATGTCCTGGCTATTGTAAATAGTGTTGCAATGAACATTGGGGATGCATGTGTCATTTTACATATGGTCTTCTCAGGGTATATGCCCCAGAGTGGGATTGCTGGATCATATGATTGTTCTGTTTTTAGTTTTTAAAGGAACCTCCATACTGTTCTCCATAGTGACTGCATCAATTTACATACTTACCAACAGTGCAAGAGGGTTCCCTTTTCTCCACAGCCTTTCCAGCATTTATTGTTTGTGGATTTTTTGGTGGTGCCCATCCTGACTGGTGTGGGTCGTTTGTAGAGACATGGATGTAGAGACATCAGTCTGTCATAGAGAGTGAAGGAAATCAGAAAGAGAAAAACAAATATTTATGTTAATGAATATTAATGTATTATATATTAATATATAAATATATATTAAAATATATATTAATATTTATATATATGTGGAATATAAGGAAATGGTGCACATGAACCTATTTGCAGGGCAGAAATAGAAAATGCACATGTGGACAGGGGAGGGAGGAGGGCAGAGCGGGATGATTTGGGAGATTAGGATTGACACTATCGGGTGTAAAATAGCTAGCTAGTGGGAAACAGCTGTATAGCACAGGGAGCTGCAAGTGTGTTTCTCTGTGATGACCTGGAGGTGTGAGAGGGGGGTGAGTGTGTGGGAGGTGCAAGAGGGAGGGGATATACCTATACATAAAGCTGATTCACTTCATTGCACAGCAGAAACTAATACAGCAATGTAAAGCAATCATACTTAAAAAAAAAACAAACTGTAAAAAATAGAAAAAAAAAAATGTGGACTGTGGTACCACACTCTTTGGTTTTGTAACCTGACTCTGCCACTGGGATGAGAACTTAATCTTCCCAGGACTCAATTTTTTCATCTGTAAAATGGGAGTAATAGTAGTATCAACTGTACGATTGTTCTAGGATTACAGGGGGGTTATGCATGTGAAGCACCAAGAAGACTGCCTGCTACATGGTAAGAGCTCTGCAGTACTGGCTTTCATTATTTTATTTTATTTTGGCTTTCATTAATATTAAACGTCTGCGTTTAGAAGATATCCTATCTATAAATGCTAACTGCTGTCAGAAAGATCATCCTCTCAACTCTTCCTGAACATCCCACATATCCGTGACGCTCTACTCCATGCTTATTTTTGATGCTGTATTGAAAATTTATTTTCTGACTAAAACTTGCACACTTCTACACAATGTGGGGACAGATTGATTTAGACACATGAAAAGAGCTGATGAATACAATCCAAGTAAGGAACAGAAAAACAACGTATCAGGAAAAAATGATCTGAGCAGAAGAAGACACCCAGATTTGTGTTGCCTGTCTTAAAGTATTAACCTCAGTTCTTACTTCTAGGGTTTTAAAGTTGGTTAATAGGTCAATTTGTAGCTGTTAAAGAGTCATAAACTACTGGAAGGTGGCCTCTATTGGACTATCACAGCGATCATTCTTATCCTGGGGGAACAGTTTTTCATAATAATATTTTATTGATTATTAAAATAATAAATGTCTAATGTTATCTTGGTGAATAGTTTTCTATAATAGTTTTTATCATAATACATAATTAATGAAATATGTACTATATGCTGTTTTAATAATTATATTTATATTTTATTACTATAATAAGACATTGAGAGATATACCAGTTTTTATGTCATTTCACCATCCCATATTTCATGATGCAAAGTATTGCTTATTATTCTGCTCGACAGATTAAAAGTGAGACGTAGGCTGAAATTGCCCAAGTCCACACAGTCAATAAAGCATAGGACTATTTGAATCCAAATTTATTCTTCTTTAAAAAAATATTTATTTATTTCTGTGTTGGCTGTGCTGGGTCCTTATTGCTGCGTGGGCTTTTCTCCAGTAGTGGTGAACGGGCTTCTCATTGCTGTGGCTTCTTTTGTTGCTGACCATGGGCTCAAGGGTGCACAGGTTTCAGTAGTTGTGGGTCTTGGGCTCTAGAGCACATGCTCAATAGGCGCATGGGCTTAGTTACTTGGAGGCATGTGGGATCTTCCCTGACCAGGGTTGAACCGCTATCTCCTGCACTGACAAGCAGATTCTTTACCATTGAGCCACCAGGGAAGCCCAAATTCATTCCTAATGATAGGTGATTCAAAACTAATAATTTAGATAATCAGAAAGAGCTCAAAGGAAAGAAAGCTATGGACTGAAACTAACATGATTAAATAAAATGGGAGAGAGATGGAAATTTATGAATGTACCTTCAGAAAACTAGCTATTTGAGTCTGAAGTGGAGAAACTATGGTTTACTAACAGTTTGTGTGGAATACGCTTATGTTTACTTTTTAAAAAAAGGTTTAGGTTTTCATATGAGCCAAGAAATTGTAATAAGCCTGCCCATGAAAGCTAATTGCTGCAGTTGCAGCAAAGGAAGTAATATCTGCAGAGATACAGCCATACAGCAATTGGCGAATAAAACACTATCTGTCATAGAACGTGACAGCAAAGGGTCTGGAAACACTTTGGCTTCTGAAAATCTCAACAATGAGGAATCACAGTGTGTTTTTTTTTTTCTACAAAGCAGTAATAGTTATAACAATAATACTTAATTCTGATAAAACAGTTCCTTTGACCGAGTTATACATATTAACTCTTTAACTCCTTACAGTGACTTCATAAGTAGATCTATTATTATTCCCATTTTATGAATGAGGAAAACTTTTTAGCAGCAAAGAAAACTAATAGTAGCCCTCTACCTTGTGCTTTTAGCTTCTACCCATGTGAAACATGCACATGCAGTGAGCAGTTTTTACTTAAACTTATGGTCAAATCTGCTGCTGCTCCTGCTGCTTCTAAGTCGCTCCAGTCGTGTCCAACTCTGTGCGACCCCATAGATGGCAGCCCACCAGGCTTCCCTGTCCCTGGGATTCTCTAACCCACTCCAGTATTCTCTCCTGGAGAATTCCATGGACAGAGGGCCCTGGCGGGCTGCAGTCCATGGGGTCACGAGCAGCTGGACGCGGCGGGGCTTCTGACACTTAGCCCTGAGCCTGTGGTAGTCACTGTTGAGGCTGTGGCCTTTTATTTTTTGTCCTTTTGAGTTTATTCTGTTAAGTGAAAGAAATTTGCGCTGCGCCTTACCAAGATTAAAAAGACTTTCCCCCTTTTCTGCCATTTTATGCTAAAGACTCATAATTGCCACTGCTGGTTGTTCTGTACAATTGTTTCTCAGAAGTTTACCCACTTCCGTGTTTTTAAAATACCAGAGTATGTGCCGGGACACTGCCCCAGGTCCTAAGGAAGACGGATCCCACCTTGGTAAGAGAAAAGCTAAAAGTGATTTCTTACAAAGGAAACCAGGAAGTACTTACCCTAAAGGTCAGGCCGATGGCACCTGTGTAACAGCTGGCAGGCGAAGAGTGCGTATTTACACACGGACATTTATTATAAACTTCACTGATACAATGGGTGTGCGGCGCCCTTTCGCAGACGGGCAGCTTTTAGGCAACAGACATTGTTTTCCCACAGTTTGGTGTGGTGTGTGCGTGCTCAGTTGCATCCCTCTGTTTGGGACCCCGTGAACTGTAGCCCACCAGGCTCCTCTGCATGGAATTTTCCGGGCAAGAACACTGGAGTAGGTTTCCCCATTTCCTTCTCCAGGGGATCTTCCCAACCCCGGGGTAAAACCCTCTTCTCTTGCATCCCTCGAGTGGGCAGGCAGATTCTATGCCACTTGTGCCTCCTGCAAACCTGAGCTTGGTGCTTGTTTCCTCCAAGGCCTCTCTGCTTGGCTGGGAGAGGTGAGAGTCTTCCTGTCCTCATGTGCTCGTCCCGCTATGCGTGTCTACGTTCTGACCTCCTCTGCCAAGGGCACCAGTCTCACACGGCTACTGGCCTCACTTTGCCTTACCTCTGCAGAGGCCTCGTCTGCAGAGAAAGCCATGCTGTGAGGTGCTGGGGCTTAGGGCACCCACATACGAATTCAGAGGGTACACAGTTCAGCCATCACAAACCCCCGGTTTACAGATATGGACGCTGAAGTAGAGAAAGGCCACGTCACTTGCATGAAACCATGAAGCTAATAAGGAGCAAGCCAGCACTCACGCCCAGGGAGCCTTACTCCCTGCTGTTGGACTGAACGTGTATGCCCCCCGCCCTGCCTCCCACCCCCAGATTCTTTTGCTCAAACACTAATCAGCCAGGTCACGAGGGTCCTCACGGATGGAGTTGGCACCCTTACAGGAAGAGACACGACAGCGATATTTCTCACCCTTCTCCCACCCCCACCCACAGAAGGGGAGAAAGCAGCCGTCGACAGAGCCGGGGGCAGGTTCTCACCAGACAGCCGATAAACCGACACCTTGGCTGTGGGCAGCCTCACCTCCGTACCGTCAGATAAATGGCTGTTGTCTAAGCCACCCAGTCCGTGGTGTTTTTGTTACAGCAGCTGAGCTGAGACCCTCCCACCGTCAACTCCTGCTCTAGCGCCTCGGAGAACTTGCCGTGAAACACTGCCGTGGCACCGTAGGGCCACAGCTGACCGTGTCGTCGCTTCCCACCTGCAGACACAGGGCCGGGCACCCGGCCTGATTTCCCAAGGGTGCTCCTGTGCTGACGGGGGCTTGGCAGTCATCAGACGAATGAAGGGAAAGGGCCCAGGGCAGGGACACCTCCCAGGACAGCCTTCTTCTACCCGCCTCCACCCCACCCCGTTCACCCGGGGAACAAACGCAGCCCCAGGAAGCGCCTAGCCCTGTGGGCTCCAGACGGGCAGTGGTTTCCAGGCCTGGGTGGGCCAGGTTGCTCTCCTTCCTATTTAACGGCCCCCTCCCCCCACCGTGACTGGTCCCCTTCCTCGAACGTTGCAAGCCCACCTCACTCGTGTGGTCACAGGAGGCCCCGCTCAGCCTGCCCACCTGGCCGAGCCTGGCCAGGCATCCCATCCCGACCCCCAGGCCTGGAGGCAGAGTCATCAGGCCGCCGCCTGGAGTCGGCCCCTCTTCGACCCTGCCTCCTGTTTTCTGCTGGGTTTCACAGGAGAAGGGCTTCCCTGGTGGCTCAATTGGTAATGAATCTGCCCGCAGTGCCGGAGACCTGGGTTCGGTCCCTGGGTCAGGAAGATCCCCTGGGGGAGGGCATGGCAAACCCACTCCAGTGTCCTTGCCTGGAGAATCCACGGACGGAGGAGCCTGGGGGCCACAGTGCATGGGGCCGCATGGAGGTGACTTGCACAGGAGAAACCAGACCTGCGGCCCCAGCGCCTGGCGAGGCCCGGATGCTGCTTCCTGGGCCACAGGGCGCGCAGGCCGCGCCCCCAGCCACAGCCCGGGGGTCGGAGGCCCGGGCCCTGGAGCCTGCGCAGTGGCCTGTTGAGTCCTCGGGCGGGTCCCTGCTTATCTCCCTTCAGTGCCTCCGAGGCCAGAAAAGGAGCCAAGCGACCTGGTTCCTCAGCCGGAAGGGCTTTCCCGAGAGCCAGGGGAAGAGCTAAGCCAGGCCTCCCGGCCGCTTTCACCTGTGTGACACGAGCTGCCTGCCCGCTCCTCCCAGACTCACCAGCGGTAACAGGAGCCCCCCGGAGAGGGGTCCGGACCGCCACCCGTGGCCCTGGTGACCCCGGGAGGCCGCAGCAGGAGAGCCAGCAAGGGATCCTGGCCTGCGCGCACGCGCACCCCCCCAGCCTTGATTTATTTTAGAAACCAACACGACCCAATTAAATGACGTGTTTTTTTTAAGCGGACACACACTCGGAGGGTGGGAGAGAGAAACAGAGCCCACCTCCTTTCTTTCTCCGACGTCACCTGAGTCTCAGCCCCTTTGTCTGCGTCCCCTGCTGCTGCCAGCTGCCTGAACCAGCAGTGAGGAAGGACCCGGAGCGTGAGGAACGGCGCGCCCGCCTCACTCCTCCGTGAGCAGCCGTTGGGCTTCTCTGTGTAACAGGGCTCGGCCAGCCCGGACACCAGCAGGCCCTCGCTCCCCCCAGAACCAGGCCTGCTGTCTCTGATCCCGTGTCTGGACTGCCCTGTTACAGAGAGAGATGGCCTCTTCATCCAGACGCTGGGGCGCTTTTTCAGGCAGGAGGGCAGCAGTCCAGGCTGATATTTATGCCTCTCAGCACAGGCACGTTCTTCTTCTTTAAAATTTAATTCAAAAGAAAAAAAAAAAAAAGCTGGCTCAGAGGGCATCGGCCTGTCGTCTGTTTAGATTTCGGGGCAGAAGCCCGTCCAAAAGCAGTGCAGAGCGTTAGCCTGGGAAGCCAGATGAATGGAGAGACAGCAGCTGGTGGAAAGGGCCTCCGCCTTGGCCTCCCGCGCACGGCAGGGCCGATTCCCGGCACAGATTCTGGCCTGCCTGGGCCGCAGCCTCGCTCTGCATTAGGCCCCACCTTGAACACGACCTTGGGCTCTGAGCACAGGCCTTCCTCCTTCCGTCCCGAGCCTGCCCTAAGTCCTGGGTCCCGTCGAGCAGGTGTCATTTCCCTGTTTTACAGCTGAGAACAGCAAAGCTGCCCCGGGCCAAGCGGGGGCCCAGCTCGTCGCGGGAAGAGGGCACTTAGCACAGATGCAGGAGCGAAGCCCAGAGCCGCCTTGCTCCCAAGTCCACGCTCCTTCCACTGAACTTGGCCGCTTGAATAATTTAAGAGAACCCACTTCAGGGCAGTGGGGACGGGGTGGGGGGCGGTTCCTGTGCTTCTGCCCAGGAGACGGGGGGACAGAGTCTCACGTGATAGCATCCATGCGGGGCTTCCACCCAAAAGAGCTGATGCTCTTCCCGCAGAGAGAAACCCGAGAGTCAGAGCCTGCCCCCGACTTGCGCTCGGCGAGTCCCACCCTTTCTGCAAGGCGGAACCGAGCTGAGCGACTGGGATTCATGCCTGTCACGTGTGCAGGTGGTCCGGCCTGGCACGTGCCGGACTCACAGTGCAGGGGAAATTGCCAGCATGGCCGTTAAAAAAGTATTTCTGGAGCTTCGCTGTGGTGAGGGTTGTGGTTGTTGTTGTTGTTGTTGTTGTTTTAATTAAAAATGATAGCGCTGTCCTAGGAGAGATGATTACAAGGATAGCTCTAGAGGTTACAAAGGAGCCGTCACACCAGAAAAGCTGGGAAAATATCAGCTACAGCTGAAGCCCGATCACTGTGATTCCAGGCAGCCCTAAGGTCTTTGATGGCCAATCCAAAAAAAAAAAAACCCAAATGCTTCTAATAATTCCATAGTTCTGTGGTTTGCTTTATGGTTTGCAGCACAGAGCAGTGCACAGGGGCGCACCCCCAAAATCCGGAGGCCTTCCTCCCCGCCCATTCCCAGCACAGGCTTTCATTTTTCCCAAACTGGAGATTGGCAGGAAGCCACACCTTGGAGCTGAATAGAGAACTGCCAGGAAAGGCTGGCGCTAGGTCCTCAGCTTGCCCCCTTCCCCTGCTGTGGCCGTCCTTCCAGAGCGCCAGTTTATACTGTTTTGCAAAGAGTAATTGATCAGCGTCTGTGCTGTGCAGTTACTTAAAGTGACGTCCACTAAGGACCTCTAATAACACAGGGAAACACCCCATAAGGTGAAGTGGATAAAGTAAGATAGGAAATCAGGCTTGTACGTGTTCTGCAGAAAATGTACCCAGCTCTTACAAGTCATCGGCAGCGAAGTCATGCGTGTGATTAGTTTTCTTTTTGATACGTATTTTCCTAATCTACATCGAGTGAACAGACGTTGCGTAGTTGCACCGTGGCGTGTCATTTCTTCAGTGAAATTTAACAGAAACTGAGTAACTCTTTCCTGGTCTTTTTCTCCCATACGGGGCCTTTTTCTGATGATTGACTTTCGTGGTTCATTTACGGTCCTTTTATTTAATTCTTGCTGTGGCCGCTGGTTGCTTGGTAACAATCACTGTTACTGATTGCCTTTTCTCATCAGTACTCTGTGGCAGTGCTGCATTGCGGAGCAAATCGGTGTGAAATGATTTCAAACCAGGGCAATAAAGGAAACTATCTGACCTCAATTATCACACTTTCCACCTTAGGAGACGTGGCTACCCTGCCAACTCCTCAAAACGTTACATTTAATAAATGTACTAGAAAGAACTATGGCTTAAAGACCCATGGTTCCTGGTTTTCACTCCCACGCCCAGCTGTGAAAAATCTCTCCCTGAGATGCTGCTGGCCTCCAGGACGCTGTCCCCTCTCCTGCTGCAGCAAATGTGTTCACGGCGCCTACCTAGCAGCCCCCTCCCCAGTGTTCTCCATTTCCTTCCACCAGAACCCAGGTTTTTGTCCTGAAACCATCTTTCTATCGACTCCAGGAGAGCCAGGGCCCGGCTCCTGAGCGAGACTCACAGCCGGGCCAGGAAGAGTGCGGTGGTCACAGAGCCCTCACGGGAAAGTCGCTTAGACAGAAGCACTTGCTGTCTTTTTGGCCAGTGAGACACGAGGCGGGGTGGGCTAGGGTAGAGAGGTCCTGAGAAACGAGTGCTCCTAGAAAGAGAGTCGGGAAGCAAAAACGGTCTCCACATCCTGTTTTGGGAAGATGGGGCACCCAGGGGCCTCAGGTAGACCTACAGCCACCTCGAAATCAGGAGAGTCGATCCGTCAAGGATGAAGGAGGCCAGCGCTGGGAGAACCTGAGCCCTGGTGGCATCAGAGTCCAGCAGTCACCCCAGGGCCACCCTTTCTCCTGAGTTCTCGTTGGTAAGGTTGGAACCCTCCTGCATGCTGGAGCCGTGTTTTCTATTATTTGCAGTCAGGGCCTCCCGTCTGAGCCGGTGCTGACACTGAAGGTTTGCCTGATGGGGGCCCCCTGCTCCCTGCTCATGGGGTAGCCCAGGCCTCTAGGCCGCCCCCAGCGCTCACCGTCCTGCCTGCCATCCTGGGGCAGAGACCACCAGTGCCCTGCTTCACTGACCCAAGTGCCCCGGTTCCAGGTGATCAGTTAGGCGTTTGTTGTTCTAAACTGAGTCGTGTCCCTGAGAAATCCACCAGCTGACTCTACACATGGACATCACCAGATGGTCAACACCGAAATCAGACTGATTATATTCTATGGAGCCAAAGATGGAGAAGCTCTATACAGTCAACAAAAACAAGACCAGGAGCTGACTGTGGCTCAGATCATGAACTCCTTATTACCAAATTCAGACTTAAATGGAAGAAAGTAGGGAAAACCACTAGACCATTCAGGTATGACCTAAATCAAATCCCTTATGATTATACAGTGGAAGTGAGAAATAGATTTAAAGGCCTAGATCTGATAGATAGAGTGCCTGATGAACTATGGAATGAAGTTCGTGACATTGTACGGAAGACAGGGATCAAGACCATCCCCATGGAAAAGAAATGCAAAAAAGCAGAATGGCTGTCTGAAGAAGCCTTACAAATAGCTGTGAAAAGAAGAGAGGCGAAAAGCAAAGGAGAAAAGGAAAGATATAAGCATCTGAATGCAGAGTTCCAAAGAATAGCAAGAAGAGATAAGAAAGCCTTCTTCAGC
>SJYX01009242.1:160692-182611 GCA_006410675.1 Oreotragus oreotragus | reverse complement strand
CTCCAAAATCACTGCAGATGGTGACTGCAGCCATGAAATTAAAAGACGCTTACTCCTTGGAAGAAAAGTTATGACCAACCTAGACTGTATATTCAAAAGCAGAGACATTACTTTGCCGACTAAGGTCCACCTAGTCAAGGCTATGGTTTTTCCTGTGGTCATGTATGGATGTGAGAGTTGGACTGTGAAGAAGGCTGAGCGCCGAAGAATTGATGCTTTTAAACTGTGGTGTTGGAGAAGACTCTTGAGAGTCCCTTGGACTGCAAGGAGATCCAACCAGTCCATTCTAAAGGAGATCAACCCTGGGATTTCTTTGGAAGGAATGATGCTAAAGCTGAAACTCCAGTCCTTTGGCCACCTCATGCAAAGAGTTGACTCATTGGAAAAGACTGTGATGCTGGGAGGGATTGGGGGCAGGAGGAAAAGGGGATGACAGAGGATGAGATGGCTGGATGGCGTCACTGACTTGATGGACGTGAGTCTGAGTGAACTCCGGGAGATGGTGATGAACAGGGAGGCCTGGCGTGCTGCGATTCATGGGGTCACAAAGAGTCAGACATGACTGAGCGACTGAACTGAACTGAACTGAACTGTAACTTGAAGTGGGACCTTCTTTGGAAATCGAGTCACCATAGATGTGAGAGTGTTAGTCCCTCAGCCGTGCCTGACTCTTTGCAACGCCACGGATTGTAGCCTGCCAGGCTCCTCTGTCCTTGAAATTCTCCAGGCCGGAATCCTGGAGCGGGTTGCCATTTCCTTTCCCAGAGGACCTTCCCGACCCAGGGATCAAACCTAGGTCTCCTGCATCGCAGGCAGAATCTTTACCATCAGAGCCACCAGGGAAGCCCCATATCGGGGCGGAGTCGGCTGGGACTCGAGTCCGGTGTGATCAGAGTCCTCATAGAGGGGCAGTTGGAGACAGACACACAGGGAGAGCAGATGCGCCGCCATGAGCCAAGGAGCGATCTACCAGGCGGGGAGCGGGGTGGCGGGGGGACAGACAGACCCTCCCCGGAGCCCTCAGGGGAGCGCGGCCCTGCCGACTCCTTGATCTCAGACCCCAGGGTGTGCAGGAACAGATTTCTGTTGAAGTTGCTGCTTTGGTGGTACTTCGGGACGGCGACCCTAAGAAGCCCACGCAGATCCCACTGCAGGAGTGTCTGAGGGGGAAGGGGCCACTCCTGGTCACAGGTGACCGGCGGTAGTGGCCCTGTAGCGTCAGCAGGCGGGGATGCTGTCTGGGGAGAGGGCCTGAAAGATGCGGAGAAACACGCAAGCTAAAAGCACGCTTACAGGCGGCCCCCGTTGCCTCCTCTGACTGCAGCGAGATCCCGGCAAACGATCTGCCCAACTCGAGGGCGTCGGGCTCCCCCAAGAGCGAGGAGCCTTCCACCCTGAGTGGCCACAGAGGAAGTGGTCTGGCATCTCGTACACTGAGGTGCCCACCCCAGTTCCCGCCCCGCAGATACGCCAGTGAAACGACAGCAGACACAGGCCCGCGTGCATTGATGTTGTTCAGGCGCCAAGTCGTGTCCAGCTCTGTGCGACCCCATGGACCGCAGCACGCCGGGCTCCTCTGTCCCCCACCATCTCCCAGACTTTGCTCAGGTTCGTGTCCTGTGATAGTCGATGCCATCCAGCCATCTCGTCCTCTGTCGTCCCCTCTCCTCCCGCCCTCAGTCTTTCCCAGCTTCAGGGTCTTTTCCAGTGAGTCAGCTCTTCGCATCAGGTGCCCAGAGGATTGGAGCTTCAGTGTTGGACCCTCTCTCCAGCAAGTGTTCAGGTTTCCTTTAGGATGGACTGGAGCACGTAACCCACGACGCTGGCAGCAGTGCAGAGACACAGTGTTCAACCAGTGTCGCTAAGAGAGTTAGGTATTCACGTGGGAAGAAAAGAAAAGGGACCCCTGCCGCACGTTACACACACAAGTCAGCTCTAGATGGAGTTAAGAATTAAATGTAAAAGGCCAAGCTACAGAGTTTCAAAAAGACATTTGGGAGACCGTCTTCATGACGTCGGGACAGGGAATGATTCCATGACAAGTTATTAAACAGAGACGTATCAATACGTTTTTAGAGAGTGTCACAATTAACATCCGGCTCCCCTGGTGATTCAGCGGTAAAGAATCCGCCTGCCAGTGCAGGAGACGTGGCTTCAATCCCTGGGGTCAGGAAGAGCCCCTGGAGGAGGAAATGGCAACCCACTCCAGTGTTCTTGCCTGAAGAATCCCATGGACAGAGGAGCCTGGTGGGCTACAGTCCACGGGGTCAAAAGGAGCTGGACGCAACTGAGTGACTGACACACAAACATCACCACCACGCAAAGCTGTCAGAGTTTAAAATTGATCAAGGGTTCAGAATACAGCTTACAATTACCGCTATCGTTCACATTTTGCTTTATTAGGTTTTTGTCCCAACCTTGCATATGTTATAAATGTAAATTTTTCCAAAATGACGAGTTGCAAAATTTTTCGGTGAAATTTATGCAGGTACTTTTTTCCTGATTGTCCAAGCAAAATATATCCTAAGATGATAGTTCTTCTGAATATGGTTCTGATTCAGATGTGAATATTAGATCAACAGAAAGGCAAAAGCCTTAGTGATTGATTCTGATATGAAAAGTGGAAATGAAAGTCACGGTGCTGGAGAATGCGCCGATGCTTCTACTGCAGAGTGGATTGAAGACAGCATTTCAGTAAAATTAGAGGACTTTACAGGTGTGCCAGGCGTCACTACCAAACGTAATAACCCTCAAAGTGTTAGTGAAATAACAGAATTATTTGGGGCCAGCCAAAATAAAATTCACCAGCCACACGTGTTAGTTTCTGCAAAAATGCGCTCGTCACTAACGAGTTATCTCATTAAAAGCATTTATCATAAATAAAAACAGCGGTAAATTAAAGTGAAGAAGTTGTTCATCAAAGGAGGATTGCAAAGAGAAAATGGAGGTGAGAAGGACAGTCTCAGAGCAGTAGAAGATACCTGCACCAAATACAACCAAGAAAAACCAGTTTTCAAAATATTTAAAGAACTTCACACTGATAAGGGAAAACAGACAACCCAATAGAAAAAAAATAAATAAAACGGGCAAATACTGAACCCACATATCACAGAAAGGTCAGATCCAGAGGCGCACAAACGCGTGGAAAGGCGTCCCCTCACTGGAAGGTGTCTGAGTGCCCCTTAAAATTCTGAGGCATCTTTCTACCTTCCAGTCTTTGCCTGGCAAAGACCTTAAAGTCTGATGGAACCTAATGGTGGTAACGGCACTGAGCCACGGGGCTCTAAGACAGCCCAGGCGCCAGCGGATGGCTCCAGCCCGGACCCGGCTTTGTGGGCCTGGGCCTGGAACCTGCGTTCCCCGCTTCTGTCCAGCCCGCTGCCTCCCTGGCAGGATCAGGAAAGCGGTGCCAGCATCTAGGAAACTTGACCTTTGCACAGCCGGTGACTCACAGACCTACTTCTGGAGGCGCAGCCTCGAGAAGCGGCTCTCGGACTTCCGCAGACTTCAGAATCCCCGGAGGGCATCAGGGCCCCACCTCCAGAACCTGAGTCAGTGGGTGTGGGATGGGACCCCAGAGCCTGCATCCCTAGCAGGTTCCCCGCCAGGAAACGCTAACACTGCTGCCACGGGGACCACACTTTGAGAGCCGCCTGGAGAAATGCGTGCTGGGTGCCTCGACGCTCGTGCAGGAACCGCCCTTAGAGTCCGCCGGCAGCTGCGTGAACGAGGTAGCTTACAATTACCGCTATCGTTCACATTTTGCTTTATTAGGTTTTTGTCCCAACCTTGCATATGTTATAAATGTAAATTTTTCCAAAATGACGAGTTGCAAAATTTTTCGGTGAAATTTATGCAGGTACTTTTTTCCTGATTGTCCAAGCAAAATATATCCTAAGATGATAGTTCTTCTGAATATGGTTCTGATTCAGATGTGAATATTAGATCAACAGAAAGGCAAAAGCCTTAGTGATTGATTCTGATATGAAAAGTGGAAATGAAAGTCACGGTGCTGGAGAATGCGCCGATGCTTCTACTGCAGAGTGGATTGAAGACAGCATTTCAGTAAAATTAGAGGACTTTACAGGTGTGCCAGGCGTCACTACCAAACGTAATAACCCTCAAAGTGTTAGTGAAATAACAGAATTATTTGGGGCCAGCCAAAATAAAATTCACCAGCCACACGTGTTAGTTTCTGCAAAAATGCGCTCGTCACTAACGAGTTATCTCATTAAAAGCATTTATCATAAATAAAAACAGCGGTAAATTAAAGTGAAGAAGTTGTTCATCAAAGGAGGATTGCAAAGAGAAAATGGAGGTGAGAAGGACAGTCTCAGAGCAGTAGAAGATACCTGCACCAAATACAACCAAGAAAAACCAGTTTTCAAAATATTTAAAGAACTTCACACTGATAAGGGAAAACAGACAACCCAATAGAAAAAAAATAAATAAAACGGGCAAATACTGAACCCACATATCACAGAAAGGTCAGATCCAGAGGCGCACAAACGCGTGGAAAGGCGTCCCCTCACTGGAAGGTGTCTGAGTGCCCCTTAAAATTCTGAGGCATCTTTCTACCTTCCAGTCTTTGCCTGGCAAAGACCTTAAAGTCTGATGGAACCTAATGGTGGTAACGGCACTGAGCCACGGGGCTCTAAGACAGCCCAGGCGCCAGCGGATGGCTCCAGCCCGGACCCGGCTTTGTGGGCCTGGGCCTGGAACCTGCGTTCCCCGCTTCTGTCCAGCCCGCTGCCTCCCTGGCAGGATCAGGAAAGCGGTGCCAGCATCTAGGAAACTTGACCTTTGCACAGCCGGTGACTCACAGACCTACTTCTGGAGGCGCAGCCTCGAGAAGCGGCTCTCGGACTTCCGCAGACTTCAGAATCCCCGGAGGGCATCAGGGCCCCACCTCCAGAACCTGAGTCAGTGGGTGTGGGATGGGACCCCAGAGCCTGCATCCCTAGCAGGTTCCCCGCCAGGAAACGCTAACACTGCTGCCACGGGGACCACACTTTGAGAGCCGCCTGGAGAAATGCGTGCTGGGTGCCTCGACGCTCGTGCAGGAACCGCCCTTAGAGTCCGCCGGCAGCTGCGTGAACGAGGTGTGCAGTGAGAGTCGTTCAGTCGAGCCCAACTCTCTGTGACCCCTGCAGACTGGAGCCCCCAGGCTCCTCTCTCCATGAGATTTCCCAGGTGAGAATACTGGAATGGGTTGCCGTTTCCTCCTCCAGAGAATCTTCCCAACACAGGGGTCGAACCTGTGCCTCTTAAGTCTCCTGAGTTGGCAGGCAGGCTCTTTACCACAGAGCCACCCATGTGCAGTACAGTTCAAGTCACAAAATGTTGAAAAGTAAAAAAAAAAAAAAAAAACAAGTCCTGTTATTCAGGGTTGCACGGATATGTGATAAAACAATGGAAAGGCAAGAAAACCACATCAAAGTCGGTGCCATGGTTTCCTCCGGGGGAAAGAGAAAGTGACGTGACCAGGGGAAGGGTGCCAGTTATTCGGTCATCAGCCCGGACCCGGCTTTGCGGGCCTGGGCCTGGAACCTGCCTTCCCCGCTTCTGTCCAGCCCGCTGGCTCCCTGGCAGGATCATCCAGTAGGTGGCGCAGGACCGGGGCTGGGAGAGGACGGGAGGAAGGGGCCCGTCTGCACCCCCGCTTGGGGTCTACACCTGGGCCTTAGTCCCATAAACTGTTGCAGCAGCGCCTCCCTCCCGCTGCCGGCTCGGTTCATTCAGGCAGCAGCAGCTTCTTGTCTGCCACTCTTCTGAAGCTCACAGAGACAACTCATACGGCCCCTGGGGACCCCCGGCACAGTCAGCCCCCTTGCCCCCAGCACCACCACCACCAAATGATCCATCTCGTTCAGTCACAACCTCCGAGAGCCAGCGCTCCCTCTGGACCCTTTCAGGTCACACCGAGAAAACCGCTTTGGGCCCGGTTCATGGTCCTTCCCATCAAGTTCTTCCTGTTACCGTAACTCAGCGGCTCTTGTCTTCACGTGTCAACTCGTCGTCCCCTCCAGGATGGAGGCTGCGTGCTGTGCACTGAGGGGCCGCAGGCGGACGGGAGCTGCACCTCCCCTTTCTCCGAGCCGTCTGCGGGGCTGGCCAGCCGTCCGTCCAGTTCGTGCAGGGCTGAGAAGTCAGTCACCCGGGACGCAGGGTGTTCGGGGCTGAGATTGAGAAAGTGTCGGTAGTGAGCTGGTCATCCTGTGACTTCACCCAACATGCTAACCCTAGTTAGGTCTTACAGCTGCGCTTGGCTCCAAGAAAGGATGGGGAATGTAGGTTTAGCGGGGCTCGTCATTACCATCTAGGAAAAAGCAGAGTTGTGTTACTTAGGGAGAAGGGCAGAATGGACTAAGGGAGGCTGCTGGCGGTTCTGCCCTTTTAACTCCAGGCTGGGCACCACGCCCCGAGGCACTGCCTGAGCCTCGGCTGCCATCAGAGCGGCGGCCTGAAGCCGGGTGCTCTGGCCGTGGTCTCCCTTAGGACGCGATGCCTCTCCCGCTTCCCTTCGGGCAGCTTAGAAGGGAGGATCGTGCCTGTCCTTGCGGCTATGCCAGCCCTGCGTCCCAGGGGCTGCACCTCTTCCCACCACGTCACACATGGCAGTTTTACATAAGTTCTGTCTTCCTTTCTGCATTCAGTCACTCTATCTGAATAGAACTCGGGTTTTTCAGTTCTTCCTTTTGAGAGGGGTTTAGGAATCTTGGTCTTGCCTTGCTTTTAATCTTGTATTTACTTGGTCCTCTCTCGGGCATTAATCATCATTGCATCTGGGCTTATTCTATATATCCTTCAATACCTGCGTTTACTGGGCTTCCCTGATGGCTCAGTGGTAAAGAATCCACCTGCCAGTGCAGGAGATGGGGGTTCAGTCCCCGGGTCGGCAAGATCCCCTAGAGAAAGGAACGTGAAAGTCGCTCAGTCGTGTCTGACTCTTCGTGATCCCATGGACTACAGAGTCCATGGTATTCTCCAGGCCAGGATATTGGGGCGGGTAGCCGTTCCCTTCTCCAGGGGATCTTCCCAACCCAGGGCTCGATCCCAGGTCTCCCACATTGCAGGCAGATTCTTTACCAGCTGAGCCACCAGGAGGGACAGCCCACGCCTGGAGAAGGGAATGGTAGCTCCCTCCAGTCTTCTCGCCTGGGAAATCCAGAGGGGCCCGGTGGGCTCACGGGGCCCCGAAGAGTCAGACCCGGCCGAACGGCTGGGCGCCCACCAGCACACACCTGCGCTTCTCGCTCTTAGCTTGGTAGGAAAACCCTTGCCGGGGGGATTTCCAAAGCCAGTCAGTCACTATGCTGCTTGAATTTCAACAGCCCGATGCTTGTTCTTTATGACGACAATAAACGAAAAAGAGGGAGGCAAGATCGTGTCTTGAAGATTTCATCTTTTGATTAACTGAAACTTCGCAAGACTCTTAGCCCACTTGATCTTCCCCCTGATGCGTGAGTCGGTTCAGCCCAGCAGGGGCGGGGGCGGCTGGGGCTGTGTGCCCTGCCCAATCCCCGTGTGTTCGCCCACGCCGCCGTCGAAGGCGGCGAGTCCGCACGGTCCCTTCCAAGCGGGAGGCTGGTCTCTTCTGCTGTCCACCGGCCCAGCGTGTTCAGTGCAGCCGCGCTCCTTGCCCACGGCCGAGAGCCGGGCTGAAAGCCAGGGCTTCTCAAATTCCCTTTCCTTCTCTCCGATACAGACTTCCCTCTAGATGTGGGAAGCTCCATTTTTCCTTTTCTCCGGCTTCAGAACAGGAATTAGGGCCTTCCCTGACGGCTGCGTGGTAAGGATTCCTCCTGCCAGTGCAGGGGACGAGAGTTCAACCCCTGGTCGGGAAACTAAACCCACCAGCTGCAACCAAAAGCAAGCCTGCATGCTGCAATGAAGACCCCACACGACGGAACTAAGGCCTGACGCAGCCCAATGAGTAAATGAACTTTAAAAAGTCGCCCCCATCCAGTGCCCTTTGACACCACGGAGCCATCCAAGGCACGCCGTGCGCAGTGGGGTGGGCGGGGGGAGAAAGGTGCTGAGGGGGATCCTGACGTACAGATGACCCTTGGAAGGAAACAGGATCTGAAGGACGGGCGTTTAAGCCAGGTTTGCAACAAGCCAGGGTCAGAGCCAGGCCTCTCCTTGGCTGGGGAGGGCTCCTCGGGGGCCCCCGAGGTCAGCTGGGAGCGTGGCCTGCGGGGAGAGGGAGGTCCAGGCGCAGGAAGTCGCCCTCCTCAGGAAGGTGCCACTGCCTCATCTGCCGGTCCTTGTCCCCGTGCTTCCTAGACACCAGCCCACTTGTCACTCAAGGACAAGAGTGTGGGCACGGAAGAAGGTGCCCATGAGCTGCATGAAAAGGTTGCTCACCAACTTGACTTCAAAACAGACTCCCAGAGACAGGGGAGGGATAAATGCGGACCTCGGGATTAGTAGACGCACAGTACTGTCTATAAAACAAATAAACAGCCAGGATCAGCTACATTCAATGAGTACGATAGTCTAGTAAGGAGCAACAGTGAATCCCTGTGCCCCGTGCCTGAGACTAACATACTGTGCCAGAATCCTGGAGTGGGCAGCCTTTCCCTCCTCCAGGGGATCTTCCCAACCCAGGGGTTGACCCAGGTCTCCCGAGTTGCCGGCAGGTTCTTTACCAGCTGAACGACAGGGAAAGCCCAAGAATACTGGCGTGGGCAGCCTTTCCCTTCTCCAGGGGATCTTCCCGACCCAGGAATCGAACTGGGGTCTCTTGCAGTGCAGGCGGATTCTTTAACAACTGAGCTCTCAGGGAAGCCCCTAAGAAGGGAAGCCCATTGTAAACCAACTCTCCGTCAATTTAAAAAGAAAAGAGGATGACTTGAGAGTGGGGTTTCTTGTCGTTTCTGTTTTGTTTGCATATTTTTGTTTTTTTGGGGGGAGTTTTGGCACAGACCTGAAAGGGTACCTGATGTTCTAAGCGCTTTGTTAGAAATTCTCTTTATTACAGTGTTTCTTTCTCTTCCCAGCTACACAACATTGAAATTGGATGATAAACACTCACATGAGGACCTGAATGTTGTTGAAAGTTGTCTTTTTTGACCTAGAATTGAAAGTCTGACTTTCCATATTATCTCATCAGATCCCAAACAACCTTACTTACCACCTTTAAAAAAGGATATTTATGTTTTTTTTTTTTTTTAATCTGGCTGAGCCAGGACGTAGTTGTGACACACAGGATCTCCAATTTTCCTTCCACCCACTGCCTTTTTTTTTTTTTTAATCACTGACGTTCCCCCAAAAAATGTTGTCGTGTACTGTCCAGGTTACCAGTGGGGGTGCCGCGCCGGGAATTCCTACCACGTCCCTAGTAAGGAAGAGGGGATGATGTGGAAATCCTCTCTGGCCTCTGTCAGGAAAAGGCCAGTTTCCTGGGAGGAATCAGTTCGTTTTTATCTTCTGAACAGTGACTCTTGTAACCGAACCTGTTTCCTTCTTTGCTGGGGCTGTTCGGAAGCTCAGAATTAGAACAAGCATTTATCTTTACCAACTGTCTTAGACTTTAAGGCTTGTACTTTGTGTACTGACTGTATCTGTGGCTTAATTTTTTTTTTTTTTTTTTTTTCCATCACTGTTTCCCTGTTTTCCAGTTTCCCCATTTATTTTTTATTTTTATTTTTTAGTTCAGATGAATGTAGATTCCATGAGATACAGTCAGTAAAAGTGGGAAACAGACTCTGGGAAACTTTAATGAACAAATGACCCAGATTTTAAAAATAAATTGCAAGGGGGAGAAAAGGAGGCGGAGGGGAAACATGGACTAAAAGAGATTAAGAGAATCCTCACTCGTCGCTGGGAACGTCCAGCTCGGGAGTCACTTGGGAAAACGGTCTGTTAATTTCTCTAAATATACATTCAGCGTGTAACCCAGCAGTTCCATCCCTCGGAGAGAAATGAAAGCGCCTGCCAACAAGTTGTGCATGAATGTTTATAACAGAAGCATTCATGAAACCCCGCCTGGAGACACCCTGTGTGTCTGTCCTGCACTGGACTGATTATCTTCCACAGTGGAATACTTGCTAAGTGGGCTTCCCAGGTGGCTCAGCAGTGGTAAAATGCAGGAGACGGGAGAGACTCGGGTTCGATCCTTGTGTCGGGAAGATCCCCTGGAGGAGGAAGTGGAAACCCACTGCGGTGTTCCTGCCTGGAAAATCAGTCCCATGGACAGAGGAGCCTGGTGGGCTACAGTCCACCGGTGCTCAGAAGAGTCTGAGACGACTTAGCAACTAAAAAGCAACAGCGATAAATTACTCCTTAGTTGAAGTAGATTATCCTTCCATAGGGAAAAATGAAAGTGAAAAAAGGAGAGAACACTGGCCGGGAATCGTATGCTGTTAGGCCAGGATTAGGCTTCTCTTTGGGCTGACGGTGGTGTGGTGATTTCTTAATCTTTTGTCTGCATTTGTGTGTGTTTTATTTTGTTTTTGTTTATTTATTGGCTACGCTGGGTCTTAGTTGTGGCCCTCCAGGTCTTTGCCCTCCGTTGCTGCATGCGGCATCCTTTCATTGTGGCGTTCGAACGCTTAGTTACAGCGCGTGGCCTCTGGTTCCCTGACCAGGGCCCCCTGTGTTGGGAGCGTGGACCACCAGGGAAGTCCTGTAGTGATATTTTTGAAACCAACTCTTATCTTCTGGGATACACACTGAATTATAGGAAATGATATAATGCCTAAGACTGGTTTCAAAACAGTAGAGGATTTGGGCGGCTTGTGGATGAAACGAGGCTGAGTATACACAGATCCGGGTTGAAGCTGGGTTTGGGGTACATGGAGGTTTGTTTTATTATTCTGCCCTCTTTCGTCTGTGCATTCAACGTTCCGATAAGTGAAAGTTTTAAAAGAGGGGCTTAAGAGTCCTTGAGAGCAGGCCGAGTGGGCCGAGTCCCTGACGACATCCACTTGGAACGAGGAGGTGGACGGGCTATTGTTTGTCTGCCCGGCGGCCCCGCCCCTGCACTATCAGGAGCCACCCCGCCCCCTGCACCGACAGGAGCCAGCCCCGCCCCCTGGACGGGCCAGCCCCGCAGGGTGGGCTGCGTGCCTGCCTTCCAGGCTCGGCCCCGCCTGGCGCCTGCCCGCCTTGGGCCCAGGCATGGGCCGAGACCCTGCGCTAAGCCCTTCAGCAGCATTCTCCTGGGGATTCTAGCCTCCTTCAGAATGATGCAAGAACCGGGAAAGTTTGGAGCCGGTTAATCCGAGTGCAGGCAATCCCGGGAGACCAGCCTTGGGGTTTTTGCAGCTAACTCTCCAGGGCCCCTCTGCCTCCAGCCCTTTCTGAAACCCTGATCTCGGCTCTCTGCAGTTCTGTGATCACCCTGGGCAGGACGAAATGCCTTTTTGTTGAAGTTGGCAAGGGTCGGTTTCCATGGCTGAAAACCAAAGCGCCCAGCAAAGGAAACAGCAGGCTCACCAGACCATCGGCGTGCCCTTTTCAGCCTCTCCATACCCCTCAGCTGACCCTGTGAACCTGAAAACTCACACACGGTGGTCTGATAAACAAAGAGCAGGGGGTGTACTTGACACAGAGACACCAGGCTGGTAGCAACACGCCCGTGCTCCACTAACACACAAGCCCAGAAGTGAAGTGAGGTGAAAGTCGCTCCGTCATGTCTGACTCTTTGTGACTGCATGGACTAAACAGTCCACAGAATTCTCCAGGCCGGAATACTAGACTGGGGAGCCTTTCCCTTCTCTTCCCAACCAGGGATTGAACCCAGGTCTCCCACGTTCCAGGCGGATTCTTTACCAGCTGAGCCACAAACCCAGAGCATTGTCATAATTAAGACGGAAACATCTATTGGGACAAAAAAGGTTACATTGGTCTCTAACAGCCCCATCCCATAGGAATATAATATAAGCCACAAATGTGAATTTTAAAAATTAAAATGTTTAACTTTCAAGTAATTGCATTAAAATGGTAAAAAGAAATAAGTGAAATTAATTTGGGTAGTGCATTTTATTGAGCCCAATGTATCCAACATATTCCCATCTCAAACTGTAACCATTTTGGTTCTTGTTTTCTCCCCTATAATCGGTATAGTTTTTAAGTCTGACTCTCTGTGGCCCCATGGACTGTAGCCTCCCACCGGGCTCCTCTGTCCATGAGATTTCCCAGGCAAGAGTACTGGAATGGGTTGCCATTTCCTTCTCCAGGGGATCTTCCCGACCCGGGGGTTGAACCTGCGTCTCCTGCTTGGCTGGCAGAATCTTTACCACCGAGCCACAAGGAAAGCCCTAATATAGATACACAAAATACTAACACTTTGCTTAAAAAAAAAAAAAAACTAGGCCTTTGAAATCAGGTGTAGTGTTTTACACAGCATGTCCCGCTTCAGCTGCGTCGTGTTTTCGGTGCTCAAAAGCTATAAATTATAAAGGGGCTCTATATCATCCACTGGGGGTTTCTGCGTATGTTCTGGGTCAAGCATCCTTAAAACGGCCGGCTCTATCCTCAGGATGGTACCAGAGGCTCCACCGAGGGCCCCAGCGGCTCAGCAGTCCCAGGCAGGTTCTGTCTGAGGTGGGGACATTCCACCAGGATGATACCACCGACTGGGTGCTCGGAGGGCCCGACTCTAGGCGGCAGCTTTAAAGATCTGATGTGACCTGTCCACCAAGTACAGAGGGGGCTCGCAGGGCCCAGCGGACGTCTCTCCAGAAGAGCAGGCCTCTGAGCTCTTGAGCGAACTGAGCCGTTCCTAGTGAAGACAGCATGAAAATCCTCGCAGAGAGGAAGAGACACAGCTCGACTACCACTTGGAAAGACTCCCGTGTCCAGTCCTGCACGCATGGAGCTTACGCTGGTCTATGACACGTAGGAGTGAATAGGCAAAGCTACTGTTTCTCCAGCAGCCGTGTATGGATGTGAGAGTTGAACCATGAGGAACGCTTGCTGCTACTGCTGCTAAGTCGCTTCAGTCGTGTCCAACTCTGTGCGACCCTGTGGACTGCAGCCTACCAGGCTCCTCTGTCCTCATCGGCGTGCCCTTTTCAGCCTCTCCATACCCCTCAGCTGACCCTGTGAACCTGAAAACTCACACACGGTGGTCTGATAAACAAAGAGCAGGGGGTGTACTTGACACAGAGACACCAGGCTGGTAGCAACACGCCCGTGCTCCACTAACACACAAGCCCAGAAGTGAAGTGAGGTGAAAGTCGCTCCGTCATGTCTGACTCTTTGTGACTGCATGGACTAAACAGTCCACAGAATTCTCCAGGCCGGAATACTAGACTGGGGAGCCTTTCCCTTCTCTTCCCAACCAGGGATTGAACCCAGGTCTCCCACGTTCCAGGCGGATTCTTTACCAGCTGAGCCACAAACCCAGAGCATTGTCATAATTAAGACGGAAACATCTATTGGGACAAAAAAGGTTACATTGGTCTCTAACAGCCCCATCCCATAGGAATATAATATAAGCCACAAATGTGAATTTTAAAAATTAAAATGTTTAACTTTCAAGTAATTGCATTAAAATGGTAAAAAGAAATAAGTGAAATTAATTTGGGTAGTGCATTTTATTGAGCCCAATGTATCCAACATATTCCCATCTCAAACTGTAACCATTTTGGTTCTTGTTTTCTCCCCTATAATCGGTATAGTTTTTAAGTCTGACTCTCTGTGGCCCCATGGACTGTAGCCTCCCACCGGGCTCCTCTGTCCATGAGATTTCCCAGGCAAGAGTACTGGAATGGGTTGCCATTTCCTTCTCCAGGGGATCTTCCCGACCCGGGGGTTGAACCTGCGTCTCCTGCTTGGCTGGCAGAATCTTTACCACCGAGCCACAAGGAAAGCCCTAATATAGATACACAAAATACTAACACTTTGCTTAAAAAAAAAAAAAAACTAGGCCTTTGAAATCAGGTGTAGTGTTTTACACAGCATGTCCCGCTTCAGCTGCGTCGTGTTTTCGGTGCTCAAAAGCTATAAATTATAAAGGGGCTCTATATCATCCACTGGGGGTTTCTGCGTATGTTCTGGGTCAAGCATCCTTAAAACGGCCGGCTCTATCCTCAGGATGGTACCAGAGGCTCCACCGAGGGCCCCAGCGGCTCAGCAGTCCCAGGCAGGTTCTGTCTGAGGTGGGGACATTCCACCAGGATGATACCACCGACTGGGTGCTCGGAGGGCCCGACTCTAGGCGGCAGCTTTAAAGATCTGATGTGACCTGTCCACCAAGTACAGAGGGGGCTCGCAGGGCCCAGCGGACGTCTCTCCAGAAGAGCAGGCCTCTGAGCTCTTGAGCGAACTGAGCCGTTCCTAGTGAAGACAGCATGAAAATCCTCGCAGAGAGGAAGAGACACAGCTCGACTACCACTTGGAAAGACTCCCGTGTCCAGTCCTGCACGCATGGAGCTTACGCTGGTCTATGACACGTAGGAGTGAATAGGCAAAGCTACTGTTTCTCCAGCAGCCGTGTATGGATGTGAGAGTTGAACCATGAGGAACGCTTGCTGCTACTGCTGCTAAGTCGCTTCAGTCGTGTCCAACTCTGTGCGACCCTGTGGACTGCAGCCTACCAGGCTCCTCTGTCCATGGGATTTTCCAGGCAAGAGTACTGGAGAGGGTTGCCATTGCCTTCTTCAAAGAATTGATGCTTTCAAACTGTGGTGCTGGAGAAGACTCTTGAGAGTCCCTTGGCCAATCCTAAAGAAAATCAGTCCTGAATATTCATTGGAAGGACTGATGCTGAAGCTGAAGCTCCAATACTTTGGCCACTTGATGCGAAGAACTGACTCATTGAAACAGACCCTGATGCTGGGAAAGATTGAAGGCAGGAGGAGAAGGGGCAGACAGAGGATGAGGTGGTTGGATGACATCACCGAATCAGTGGAGATGAGTTTGAGCAAGCTCCAGGAGTCGGTGATGGACAGGGAGGCCTTGTGTGCTGCAGTCCATGGGGTCGCAAAGAATCAGACTTGACTGAACAGCTGAACCACAGCAACAACAACGTAACGCATTAGTCCCAACCGCGGAAGAAAAACGCTCAAGGAGCCCCGCCGAAGGATGAAAGCTCTTCTCAGATACGTCGGAGAAGTGAGGTCACGGGCAAGCCGCCACCCCAGGTTGGAGGGACAGACGGACGAAGGTGCAGCGTCACGGTGCAGTAGAGCAGAGGCCGGCTAGGGAACAGGAAAGGCGGCCCAGGCCCGGGCGGGCAGGCCACACGCTCCTGGGGGCCCGTCCTGGGGGCCCCAACACGACCAGGAGTTTTACCACCCAAAGCTCCACCGGGTTTTCACAGTAACGACCCCGAGCTTCCTTCGTTCCCAGGAGAACAGGAATCGTGTTCTTCCTGTTCTCTGCAAGGCCTGCCAGCGGAGTAGGTTCTGGGGCTTCTGCGGAGCTGGCCTTTGGGCTAAGAGCCTCGCTTCCCCGACTTCCAAATCTGTTCTTACAAAACACTCTGCATTTCTTGAGGTCACAGGGGCAACTCTGTGTCCCCCCAACAGCCCTCAGCCCACTTCACAGCAGAGGAAACTGAGGTCCAGAGGCCGAATAACTTACCTGGAGGCACAGAGCTGGCTAATAGTGGGGCTGGCTCCTCCTTCCTTCACGCTGCTTTGTCTTCATTTTTTAATATCTATTTTTATAAATATAAAAATTAAGAAATTAAAAGTTAAATTTTAATTCTAATAAAATTAAGAAATTTTTCTTAAAAAGTAAGTTAAAAATTTTTTAAGTTTATTTATCTGTTTTTTGGTGGGCCTTCCCTTGTGGTTCAGCTGGTAAAAAATCCGCCTGCAATGCAGGAGAGCTGGGTTTGCTCCCTGGGTTGGGAAGATCCCCTGGAGAAGGGAATGGCTATGCACTCCAGTCTTCCGGTGTGGAGAATTCCGTGGACTGTTTAGTCCACGCGGTCACACGGAGTCGGACAGGACTGCTCGACGTTCACTTTACTCTATTTCATTTGGCTGCACCGAGGCTTAGCTGCAGCAGCATGTGGGGTCTTTACTTGTGACATGTGGGATCTAGTCCCCTGACCAGGAATGGAGCCGAGGCCCCTGCATTGGGATCTCGGAATCTTAGCCACTGGGCCACCAGCGAAGTCCCATGCCACTTTGTCTCAACATGGCAAATCCTCCAGGCTCCAGTGAGCTTCCAGAAAGCACAGCCCCATACGTCTCAGGAGGGACCCTAAGCCGAGAGCACCCCGCCGGGTCACCCCTAAATTCCTCCCCCACTGACACGGCGAGATGGTACACGCTGGTGGTTTTAGCCGCTACGTTTTGGAGCCGTTTGATATTACACAGCAATTGGTAAGTTTTTTCCCCCGAGTGCCAACGCCCATGTGCTCTGTCGAGAGTAGTTTTCACCCTGTCTTGGTTTGGACAGCTTTCCTCTAGGGTCGAAGTCGGACCTATCTTTTCCTGAATTGGCGTTCCAAAAACGTGGATGGACAGGTTCTAAACTATAGGGTGGCCAGAGGAGGCTGGGAGAGAAAATCAAGCCCGGCTGCTGTAAGCGAGCTGAGGACACAGAGGCGCTCTCTCTGGTTTGGGGGCCTCAAGCAGGTGAGGCAGTGTTTCGTGGAGGATTGTTCCGGCTGCCTCTGTCCTTTGGCGTGATACAAAGCTGCAGTCCCTCTCGGTGATCAGGGGCCCATCACCGTGGGATGTTCACCACCACCCAGGGACTCGGTGAACAGACAGAACAGGGGATGCGAGGAGGGTCCGAGAAGGAAGTGGTGCTGAGCAGACAGGAAGAGGAAGGGGCGCGGAAGGCACGGAGCGTGGTCTGGCTTCCCCGGCCACTTGGCAGGTGCCGCAGGGAGCCTCAGGCCCAGAGGCTGCGAGTGTGCGCTGGACGCTATCGGACTCCGAGGCGTCTAAGCCCCACTCGCCCACCTGGAGGCCCAGCCAGGACGGGGGGGGGACCCTGTCTTCTGATGGGGCCTCCCTGCCGCTGCCTTGCCCTTAGCCCCCCTGGAACAGCAGTCCTTGAGTCCCTTTAGCAAGAGGGTGAGCCCATCGGTGCTCCCCAGGGTGGGGTCTCCTTGTCCAGCTGCTCTGTGCGCGCAGCACATTGCTGTGATTGCCTAACTCCGAAGGACGGAGGGAGGAGGGGGCAGAGGCAGGCCAGCGGCAGCCCCACCCCCAGAGCAGCACGGTCCAGGACTTACTTTGTGCGTCTGCATGGATCACACAGAAGCTGTTAGCCACGCTCACGCTGCCTGTCACAGCAAAGGGTTTCATTCCGTTTCATCTTCATTAGAAGATAAATGTAGATGGCCAGATGTGAGTGGTGGCTTCTGAATTGGACAGCATTGCCCTTAACAGACCCTTGTTCTGGGTCTATAATGACACAGTCTCTTCAGATGTGTGTGTGTATGTGCGTATGTATTTTAAAATGCTTTTTTATTTGGCCGCATCAGCCCTTCGTTGAGTTACTCGGGATCTTACCTTGGAACGTGAGGACTCTCTAGTTGTGGCGAGCAGGTTTAGCTGCTCCGCACCCTGGCTAGGGATTGAACCCACGCCCCCTGCATTGAAGGCAAGATTTTTTACCACTAGACTAGCTCAGCTGGTGAAGAATCTGCCCGCAATGCAGGAGGCCCCTGCTCCATTCTTGGGTCAGGAAGATCTGCCGGAGAAGGGACAGGCTGCCCACTCCAGTATTCTTGGGCTTCCCTTGTGGCTCAGCTGGTAAAGAATACACTTGCAGTGCGGGAGACCTGGGTTGGATCCCTGGGTTGGGAAGATCCCCTGGAGGCCCCACTCCAGTACTCTGGCCTGGAGAAGTCCATGGACTGTATGGTCCGTGGGGTTGCAAAGAGTCGGGCACAACTGAGCGACTGTCACTCCCTAGAGCACCAGGGTGGTCCCTGGATACATTTTTTCACTGTTTATTTATTTGGCGATGCCGCTCTTGGCTGCAGCACATGAGACCTTCATTGCGTCCCTCGGAATCTTCTGCTGCTGCGTTCCAGCACTCTAGTTGCACCACGCTGACTTAGTTGCTCTGTGGCTTGTGGCCTCTTCGTTCCCCGACCAAGGATCAAACTCGAGTCCCCCGCAGGGTAAAGCAGATTCTTAACCACTGGACCACCAGGGAAGTCCCGATATTTCCGTTTTTTATTAAGGTAGAGGTACATATAGAGTAAAATTCCCTCTCTATTTGTGTGCACCGTTCTGCTTTTGACAAACACGTGGAGCCACATAATCGCCACCACAAGCGGCACCGCCCCCCCCCCGCCGAGACTCCGCATGTCACTTTGTGGTCGGCCTCCCCTCAGACCTCCAGCCGCTGGAGCTGCTCATCTGCTCCTGTCTCTACGGTTCTGCTTGTTTTTCCAGAACGGCCCCCAGGTGAAAGCGTACGGGCTGCTCTCGGGGTCCTCCGAGTCGTGCTGTTACGCAGACCCTGCTCCTCTCTTGGCACTGCATCCATCGTGTCCCATCACGTGTTTGGGGGGCATTTGGGTTGTCGCGTCGTTGAAGTTTGGGTTGTCAAGAATAAAGCCACTGTAGGCCATCATGAACAAGTTTCTGTGCCCACCCAGGTTTTCATTTCACTTGGATAAACATCTAGTCATGGGATTGCAGGCCGTTTGGTAAATCAGTCGAACTAGATAAGAAAGTGCCAGACTTTTCCACAGTGGCAGTACAATCTTGAATTCTCCAAGCCCTGTGGAAGAATTCTAGAAGTTCTCACCAATTTTAATAGTTACTGCTGCTGCTAAGTCACTTCAGTCGTGTCCGACTCTGTGTGACCCCATAGACGGCAGCCCACCAGGCTCCCCCATCCCTGGGATTCTCCAGGCAAGAATACTGGAGTGGGTTGCCATTTCCTTCTCCAATGCATGAAAGAGAAAAGTGAAAGTGAAGTCGCTCAGTCTGTTCGACTGTTAGCGACCCCATGGACTGCAGCCCACCAGGCTACTCCGTCCATTGGATTTTCCAGGCAAGAGAACTTAAAACGGATGAGATTACAACCAGTGTGGTTTTAATCTGCTCCCTAACAGTGAATGGTGCTGAGCATCCTTTCCTGGGCGTGTTTGTCACACTGGTATCTTTAGTGAAAGATCTGTTCACGTTTCTAGATTTATTTTTTATTTATTATCTTTGGCTGCGCTGAGCCTTCAGTGTTGTGTGCAGGCTTTCTCTAGTTGCAGCAAGCGGGGGCTACTTTCTAGGTGTGGTTCACAGGCTTCTCACTGCAGAGGCTCGCAGGCTCACAGCATGTGGAATCTTCCCAGATCAGGGACTGAACTCATGCCCCCCTGGGTTGATAGGAGGATTCTTAACCATTGGACCAGCAGGGAAGTCCACGGTTTTCATTTTAATGGGTTGTTTCTGCGGATACTCCGTTGCCTCTTTTTAACTGGGCCTTCATCGTCACCCCCCAACACAGTGCATGTTTCTTGTCGATGGTCTAGTGTCTTGGCGTTAATTCTGTCCTGTTTTGTTCCTGTGACCAGGCCCAGGGCCTTGCACCCACGGCTTGCACTGAGAGCCTGGGTGTCGCGGGCTCAGTGGCTGTTCACGTTCTCCCTTGGAAGCCTTTTCTTTTTCCTTTTTCGAGTGAAGGCATCGTGAAGCAACTTTCGCAGGCCCCGTAGACCCAGAGGGAGTGTGAGAAGAGTTCACTTTCTCCAATTCTGGATCTTTAATGCCTTTTCATTGCCCCTGTTCTGACCCCTCTCTATGTCAAAGCTGTCAGTGTATCTGAAGGCTCCCCATTTAAGGAGAAAAGAATTGCAAGGTTAAATGGGAGTCTGGGACTGCAAGGTCATCGTGAGTCAGCCGTGTACCCTCCTGCCATTATCACGGGCATGTTGCTGCTCTTCAGGAAAAGAACTGTCTAGGTCTGTCCGTCGGCAGAAGTCCCAAAAGTCTTCACATTTAATGTTATTGGGCCTGAGGGGCCTGAAAGCACGTGTCGCTCGTGTATCACAGACTTGTCCTTGAAAAGTGGGAAGTCGCCCCAGATGAGCCAGAGGAAAGAACTCGGGAGGTTGTATATAGGACTTTTTCTTGAAACGTGGTAAAATACATAAAATTTACCATCTTAACTCTGTTTAAAAATATTATATTTGGCTGCGCCAGGTCTTAGTTGCAGCAAGAAGGATCTCTGTGGCGGTCCGTGAGATCGAGTTCCCTGACCAGAGGTCAAACCCAGCGCCACCCACCGCCCCCAACCCCGAATTAGCCGCTGGGCCGCCGGGGAAGCCCCTGAGCTGTCCCGGGTGCATAGTTCAGTGGAGCCCATTCACAGCGCTGTGCATCCATCACGTCCAGAGCTCTTTCATCTTGCAGAGCTGAAGCTCTGTCCCCGCTGGACACTAACTCCCCATTTATTCCCTGTCCCCCGGCGGGGTGCCCACCCGTCCCCGGCTGTCTCTATGAACCTGACTCTGCCAGGGACCTCGCCGCGGCGGAATCGGGTAGCGCTTGTCTCTTTGTGACCGTGAGATCTCCGTTAGTGTCTTCGTCCCCGGGGTGCACCTGTGTTGTCACGTGTGTCAGAACTCCCCTTTGTTTTTAAGGCTGAAAAATGTCCCATGGACAGGTCGGCGGGCCTCTGGCTTCTTAGAGCGCTCCAAATACCGCTGCTGTGAAGGCGAGAGCGTAAATGCCATCTCAGGACCCTGCTTTCGGTTCTTGTGGGAACAGACCCAACAGTGGAACTGCTGAATCAGATGAGCATGTGATTTCGGGCCCACCGTCTCCCAGAGGGGCCGCACCGTTTTCCATTCCCACCGACAGCGTGCCTGTAAACGTCTCTGTCTGAGACAACCGCCGCTCGACGCCCTCAGCGTCTCTCCACCTCCCCGCTGCAGCCTCTCGCCTGGGCTCCGTTTCCTAACCGGCCTCCCACAGTCACGCCGGCCCATTGCCACTCAGGCTTCACACGGCAGCCAGTGTGAAGGGCTCTTCCCTTTCCCAGCTGCCTGTCAGTCCCGAGAAAGCGCCTTGCCCCCTTTCCTTAGCTCATGCTGTTCCTTGGCTGGAATGCCATCCCCAGCTCTCACCCCACCCCCCAACAGCCTTGGATTTCAGCGTATCATGACTCAAGGAAGGGTCCCGGATCTCGGGACCTTGTCCTGATTCCACGGACAAGCACCATCTCTTGCTGCAGCTTCTTGTAGGGACTTCTTACTTGCCCCTAACCGCAAGCAGTGATTCTGTTTGTTGCTGTATTTTCAATCACTCGACGGCTGGGTTAAAGCCTCCTGCAGCCCCAGACTGGACAGTGGGTAAGCAGACAGGTGTCCCATCCTGCGGAGGGGGGTGGGGAGGGGGCTGGGCCCATCTCCCTACACATGTCACCTTGCAACAAGGCCTCAGACCTGAGACAGCTGTGATTCTGTATTTGTTAGAATGTTACTTGATTTCTGTCGGCGTCTGCCACTACACTGCAAGCTCTACCAGGAAGGGTCTGTTTTCTACCCCCCTCAATAACTATTAAATGATGACAGTGCGCAAACACTGCTGCCTTTTTTTTTAAGAGGGCCCTGGCTGATTCAGGAACGGGCGTGAAGCACTTCTGAAGGATGCCTGAAGTAGCCAGATCTGCCTTTTCACAGAAGACCCCGCTGCAGGCATCTGTCTCCCTGCCCCCTTCCCCGCTCCCCATTAGACTATAACGGATGTAAGGACCTAGGCGCCTGGCCTGCGTCCTGGGTCACTGGTGTAGCTACTTGTTGAGTGAATGGATGACTCCGAATTGGAACACAGAGCATCGGGGGTCGCCAGCACCTTCAGGCAAAGTCCAATTTCAGCGCGAGACCCCTCAGTCTTGGTGCTTAAGGAGGATCGCACTTTGGGGTGTCAGTTGGAGCCTCTAGAGCCCAGGAGGCCGCTGACGTCAATGGTCCCTTTATGCAGCGAATGACCCAGGATCGAAACTTTCCAGTGCGGCTTCTTCGGGGTGTGTGTGTGTG
>SJYX01009242.1:135525-157961 GCA_006410675.1 Oreotragus oreotragus | reverse complement strand
GAATAAACCTAGGATTAGAGTGCAGTGTCTGCCAGGTTCACTGCCTCCTTCCTTGCCCCCAAAGGCCGCGTCAGTTGTGAGGGAATTAAACACAATTGCCTAAAATAAATGTTTGGTTTCATTTCCAAAGTCATAGCTGCAAAACACTTTAACCAGGAGAACTTTGAAAGTGTTTATGTTAGTTCCCTGGCCAGGATCCTGCCTCCTGCCTTGGAAGCAGTCTTAACCACTGGACAACCAGGGGCGTTATCAACTGTGTGTTCCAGGAGCCTTGAATTCTGCCCGACCAAAAAGGTGGATCTCATTCACTGCTGTCTTAGATGGCCATGGAAAAACTTACCCACCCCCAAAACGAGTTTGTTCCAGAAGGAAGAACGCTTAAGACAATCCCTTGGCCCTTAATGTGTCCAGCGTTTTCAAACAATGCCAGCACAGTGTGTGCTCAGCAGGATCGAGGGCAAAGGGAGCTGTCGCCTCCCCTTCCCCCAGGAGGAGCCCGGGTGAAATGAGCTGCCTCTTGAGAAGGTGAAAGGTCAGTTCTCTGTCACCAGGCTGTTGTGCCCCAGGCTAAGCTAGCAGCTGCAAATCTGGTCGCCAGCAGGAAGTGGCGCTCCAGTGCCCATGCTCTGCGGGGTGGCCGGAGCCAGGTCCCTGCAGCCCCTGGCCACCGCTGAGCGCAAACCTCTGGCTCCGTGACTTACGTGCAGTCCGATCTACCCAGGCGTCCTGCTCCGCGGAGCCCGAGACTCCGCCCTGGAGGAGTGGCCCGGGCCCCGGGGGGCGGAGCGGACGGCAAGATCACACCGGGCGCTGCCGCTTGCCCATTCTCGGCCAAGATGGCGCTGGCGTCGGGAGTGCGCTTCCCCGCGCGCGCCCTGCTCCGTCAGTGTGCGTGACCGATGCGGGGGGCGCGGGGGGCGCGGGGGGCCCGGGGGGCGCGGCGGGCGCGGCGGGCGAGGCCCTGGTGGCCGCGGCCGCCGCCTCGGTGCGCCGGAGCCCCGGGCCCGCGCTGGCGCGCCTGGAGGGCCGCGAGTTCGAGTTCCTCATGCGGCAGGCCAGCGTCACCATCGGCCGCAACTCCTCGCAGGGCTCGGTGGACCTGAGCATGGGCCTGTCCAGCTTCGTCTCGCGGCGCCACCTGCAGCTCAGCTTCCAGGAGCCGCACTTCTACCTGCGCTGCCTCGGCAAGAACGGCGTCTTCGTGGACGGGGCCTTCCAGCGGCGCGGCGCGCCAGCCCTGCAGCTGCCCAAGCAGTGAGTGCCGCGGCCCCCACCCCCAGGGACGGCCCTCCGACCCCTGACGGCCGCCCTTGCCCCTGGGCTTGGGGTCGCCGCCCCCCCGCGCCCCATCCCCGCCCGGCGTTGGACAGGAGTCACCTCCTGACCCCTGCCTGCCTTGGGCCGGGGGCAGCCCCCACCCCCCGTCCCGGGCCGGGCTTCAGGGTCGCCCTTGCCCCTCCTCCCAGCAGAGCGTGGTGTTGCCCCGTCTCCCCCTCCCCGATCTGGACACTGGGTCACTCTTGACCCCTGCCCTGCCGGCGCCCAGGGCGTCGAGGGTCGCCCTTGCCCTCCCCCACGACCTGGACACGAGGGACCCACTATCCCCGCCCCTTGTCTGGACCGCGGTGGCCCTCAGACGGACTGACTGGAAGGCTTGTGCCAGGCGGTCCCCGGAGTGGGGGGACCCTGGAAGGTCAGGCCCCTTCAGTAGGGGCTGGGTCCGAATTTGGGCCCGGAGGGGACAACAGGAGAGTGGGCTAGGGTGGGGACCGGAAGTGTCCTCTGCTCAGTGTATCTGAGGACGCAGGTCAGGAATCCCCATGACTCGGGGCCTCCAGGGCACAGTTGGGGTTCCTGGGCAGGAGGGTACATCCCAGCGAGGAGGCAGGGCAAGGAGAAGGGGACCCGCCACGCTTGGGGGACAGGCAGCCAGTGCACCGTGGGACTTCAGCAACACCCTCGTGTTCCCTGGCCCTTCCGGTTCCCAGCCTGCCTGGCCGCCCCCCCACCCCCCGGAGGTGCTTGGTTTCTCCCATCTGCGGGTCAGGAGAAACCCCGCGTAGGCAGCCTTGCCGCGTGGGGCACTTTCTCTCTGTAGCAGTTGCTCCTGGCTCCTCACTGCTGCTCTGTTCCTGCAGCGTGCCTGTGTTCCAGAGTCGTCTCTGACTAATTACTCTCGCTTTTATAAGCACCCTGGGTCCACAGGATTATTTGGTGGGGTGAGTCCCAGGGCCCAAAGCCTGTTTCTGTAACCTTCTCCCCTTTCTAAGATCTCAGCACGTTTGGTTGTTAGGTATTGTACTGAGTAATTTTTCAACATCAGCAAGGACTTACTAGTGTTTAGGGCCTGGGGAGTGTGGGGGGTAGGAGGTAAAGGCGTAGACACACTTTGTTTTCCAAACATGAAAGGTATGTGTTTCTGTAAAGCCAGGACTTGATGAGTAACAGAGTTGTCTTATCCAGTGCTTGCTGTCTCTCTGTTGTGTCTTTTCCACAACCTACACACTCCCCATCCAGGCCATTAAATGTGTGCTGTGGCCAGCCCCTCCCCTGGTGAGAAAGTGACAGGTAAACAGCGCCTTTCCCTGCCCTGCCCTGTGGCCCTCGGAGGCCCAGTCTGCTCGGGCTTCTTTGTATAAAGTCAGCAGTCTTCTTTTCAGAGCTCCCTGCCCAGCCGCTGAGTGGGTGCAGCCCTGCCGAGGCGAGGCTCTCCAAGTCGTGAATACGCTAGTATTTCCTCTAAGTCAAGGGGAAGAAATTTCAGCCGGAGGAGTCCTCTGTTCACGCGCTGAATGGACAAGTCCCGGGCCCATTGTTTGTGAAACGTGACTGGTGATCACGCTGCCTCCCTGGCCCTTGGAGCCAGCAGCCCGCACAGCCGCCCCTCTCTGGCCGGGGCCCTGCCCACGGCGCTCGTCAGGCTGTGTTCAGAGTCACTGCGCCGGGGTAATGGAGAATCCACAGAACAGGACGGGCTTGCTGGCGGAGAGACCCCACTCGCGGACGTCCGAGTCTGCCTTCCTGGGAGAGGGCAGTTGTTTCTGAGACCGTCCAGGCCTGTGGACAGACTTGTTGGCAGCCTGCCTGGTTTGACGTTGTTTTTGTTTGCGGAAACTCAGCCTAGGTGGTCACATCCATGGGACGGAGGGGCTGTTGAAAGCCGCTATTTCGAGTCGGGGCCGGGGGCTTTGGCTCAGCACGTGGAGAAGCGATCAGGCAGCATTACTGAGTTCAGAGGAAGGAAGTTGGACGTGCGCACTGGGTGTCACCTCGGGATGGGAAGTTTGCTGCTGACTTTCAAAGAACGGCAGCAGCGAAGTCCGCTTCCTCTCAGGCCTCAGTGGCCGGTGTTGCCATGAGCGCTCGAAGCCGTGATGTTTCTCCGTCGCACTTTTAGGGAGTGCTTACCTGAGTGGGGGCTGCGTTGCCTGCAGCTTGTGGTGGGAGCTGCCCAAGACCTGAGGCTTTTCTTTGTGTGGGTCGTCCCGCTGGGTGCCCCCGTGTGCCACCCTGCACACACATGCCCCCCCCCACACGCACGCACGTGCCCCCCCACACAGCTCCTCGGGCCATCCCTTCTCTCTCTCCTCCGACTCAGGGATGCACGAGGTGGAGAGGAAACCCAGAATGTACCCACCTTTGTGACTACGAGTAGGTTTTTCCAAAACTAAAGTGAAACACTTTTGAAATTACTGGCAGGAAAAAAGAAAAAACACAACTGCTTGTGACGCCACTGGGGGCTGACCCCGCTGGGTGACCATGTGAATCGAGGGCGGGGGCGACGCGATCAGTCCCGCCGCGGCCCCTTCTGCAGATCTCCGGGGGCCCCCGGGGGCCCCAGGCCTGGGCCGGGCACCTGTCAGCTTTACGTGGAGACAGCAGTCGGTGTATAAAAAGCGCGGTGTTGACAGGCGTGTTTGTCGATGAGGAATCAGTGACTGAGTCTACAGCTCCCCGCGGTGGGGAAGAGGGTCCCCGAGGCTCCGGGTTTCTGAGGCGGGTGCCCAGCAGGCCTCTCCTGGGCCCTGCAGGCGGGCGTGGTTCCTGTGTGTGGCTGGAGGTCGTCAGGCCAGCAGATCTGGAGTTTGAATCGGATGGAACCTGGGAACTAAAGGAGGGGGGGACCCCGCACGGCCTCGGGCTCGCTCTCTCATCTCCCCTTTCCAACCGTCTTTTCCAAAAGTGTCATGAAATAAGCATGTGAATATGTGGATGTGAGCTTTTGCAGTAAGAGCGAGACTGCGTTTGTGGTGGCTTCTGTGGGCGGTGACACTCATGGGATTCTTCTTTTCTGCTGTCCCGAGTTTCCTGTGATGAGCATAGCTCGAGACAGTGGCTCCCCGTGCCCGTCGCCCAGCTCCCACGGCTGCGCGCTGTGGCCAAGCTCGTCTTATCTGCATCCCCACCCATCTCCCTCCCACCCGCCCCCCCACAAGTCGCAACTGTCCCAGCACTCCGTCTGTAAATATTTCAACAGAAGATAAAGATTCCTTTTTCAAAAACCCCAACCACAGTGTCATTATCACACGTAAAAAATTAATAACAATCTCTTCCTATCATCAAACTTCCAAGGAGTGTTTGGATTTCCCTTCCCGTCGCGTGAATTGTTTTTTTTCTTTTCTTTTCTCAGAGCGAGTTCATTCGAATCAGGAACCAAATCAGGTCAAGACGCTGTGATTGGCTGGCCTGTCTCTCACATCTCTTTCAAACTGCAGGCTCCGTCCCCTCTCCCTCTCTCTCCCTTTTTTTGTCCTTGATGAAGAAGCAGGGTCATTTGTCCCGTACCCTTTCCCACGGTCTGTCTTCCCAGATTGCATTCCCGCGGTGTCCACTGTGCCTCTCCCCTGGCGTTCTGTGAATCTGTTGTCGGACCTGGAGCTTTGGTCAGACTCAGATCCGATGCCTGTTTTTTTTTTGGCCAAGCCTGCCCCTCGGGCAGAGGCCGGGCAGGAAGCAGGCACGTGCCTGTCCCCGAGGCGGGCTTCTGATGGGCGCTGCCCGCATCCCTCAGCCTGTTGTCCCCAGCCCTCCCGTCGTTGATGGTGGCCGCCAGCACGTGTCCCGGGCCGCGCTGACGCAGTCTGCCCTCCAAAAGGCATGTCATGAACGGAGATGTTACGGATCATGGCCTCTGCAGGCGTCCCGTGATAAAAATTAATTGTAACCACCAAAGCATTTAACTACATAAATAATTGTTCAGGCGCTATGAAAACATACAGGCTTCCCTGCTGGCGCCTGTGGTAAGGAACCCACCTGCCAGTGCGGGAGACACAAGAGACGCGGGTTCGATCCCGGGGTCGGAAAGGTCCCCTCGAGAAGGAAACAGCAACCCGCTCCAGTACCCTCGCCTGGAAAATCCCGTGAAGTGAGGAGCCTGGCAGGCTGCTGTTCATGGGGTCAGAAAGACTCGGACACGACTGAACTTGCCACTGTGAGCGCCTGCAAGACATACTTGCTTGTTGCTGGTCCAGCTGGTCACCGGAAGAATGTTGATTTCGTTACCATCTTACCGTAGTCACCAGGTTGAAATAATATTGAAATTAACGGGAAAATGCCCTAGACTTGGTGAGGACTGCAGGTGTGGGTGGAAGGCCTCAGGGCCCAGCATCCCCAGGGAGAGCAGCTGGCTCCGGTCCTCCCTACCCTCCTCCCTGTCCCCCACCCCCAGCCCGCCGGCAGCCGCGGGGCGCCCCCCAGACGCGGTCCCTCCATCCTGGGCAGCAGGTCGGGAGCAGGTCTGCGTGCCGGGAGGGCGTCAGATCCGAGGGGTGAAGAGGTGAGACTTGGTGCTGGCTGTTTCCTCTCAGAGAGGAGAGGGGTGGGCAGGGAGCAGGGCCACGTTCGGCTGTGTGTGGAGCCAGGGGCCCACAGAGCCCCGTGGACATGGTCATCAGGCCTGACCCCCAGGGACTGGGGGCCGGGGGACTGGAAAGGAAGAGATGCAGCGGAGGCAGAAGGAGGCGCGCTCTCATCTGGTGATGGAGCAGGCCAGGCGTCGTGTGTCTGGAAGCTCTGGGCACAGTGCCCACGTGGAGTGAAACTCAGGGGAGGTTGTGGGGGCGTGCCGTGGAAGAAACGGAGCTTTGGAGTCCGGCTAGTCGGATCTGGATGGTGCAGTCGAAATACGAAATGTGGCGTTTTCTCTAAGTGAAAGCTTTGTTGTGTGTTTCTTGCTGTGTGCTCAGCCACATCAGTCATGCCCGACTCTTTGTGACCCCGTGGACCGTGCCCACCCGGCCCCTCTGTCCACCGGATTCTCCAGGCAGGAATACTGGAGCAGGGGATCTTCCCGAGCCAGGGATCAAGCCTGCGTCGTCTGCATTGCAGGTGGACTCCTTACCTGTTGAGCCGTCGGTTGGCAGTTATTGTGTTACCACATTTGCCAGTTCAAAGAATGAGTCTTGTTAAAAACTTACTTTAAAAAGGTTTGTAGGCGTGTATTAATAGTAAAGTGAGAGTTTGTGCATTGAATCTGTGTTCCAGTATTGAATTCACATTGGCTGTTTTGGACTCATCACCTGTGTAAAAAAGTTTCTGTAGTGCTTAGAAAAATCAGTCTGTGGTAAGGATGGTTTTTATTATGCAGTATGTGTTGAATTTATAATAAACTTATGAAAGTCTTCATCCTTGATGAAGGAATGGAATTGGTAGGTGGTAGAAGAGTGCTGAGTGGAGTTTTAGTGGTGTTCATAGTATTTTTGAAAAAGACACGGCTCTGTTCCCAATTATGTGCCGGCATGAAAGGGAACCATTTGATGTGTAGATACAGTAATTTACTATGTGCTGTTTCTTCATCTTGCGAATGTCAGGGGATAAACTTGCTAAGTCAATGACAACTTGAATTACAGCAATGCCTCATTTCCATAATTACCCTGCATTTAAAGCATTTCATATTAAAATGAGAGGGTTATATAAAGTGCTTTTACTTTGATTTCCTGGAAAATAGGCCCTTGCATGTGTGACTTGTTACACGATTTTGTAGTTCATTCTCGTGGCTTCTGTGGCTTCTCACGAGTTTCTAGTTTTCTGGTAAAAAATGTTGCTGGTAGATTAGATCTAAAAAGAAAGAGAAACGTAGTCTGCCTCTGTGCACACGTTTCATGGGCCCGGAGAGGGAGGCTCTGCACCGTGGCCGAGCGCACCCAGCCTCGCGCTGGCTCGGTGGCCACCGGCCCGCGGCTGCCCCCTGGGGCCTGGCGGGCTCTGCCTGGGCGCAGGGTGAGCCCGTGGGGGGCTCGCTGTGGCTAGGTCTGAGGCTCCTCTCCCCTAAGAGCCAGCTCAGGTGTCGGCATTTGTCTGCGGTGACTCTGTTAGGAAGGAACTCTCATCCTTAGTCACCAGGTCGGGTTTAACTGTCTGTTTACCGGGGAGCCCAGGGAGCTCTTGTTTACATGGGGTGTGACTGTTACACTCGCCAGATTGGAAATTGCCCTGAGAAAATAGGGTTTATATATTTATTAATGTATGTAAACATAGCAATAAGAGGCCTGTTTTAAAAATAACTTTCTATAAGAAAACAGCTCCGTCTCCCCAAACAAAAGAAACTAGGATGGGTGTTCATTTCTTGGTAAATGTCCTTTTAAGTCTGCCCTGATTGATGCAAGACTTGACTCTCCCTGGCCCGCCTCTGCTTAGCAGGTTGTGATACGTTGTTTCAGCTAAGTTTCCTGGGAAAGGGAGGAGAGTTTTACAGTCTTTAGGCAAGTTGTGGGAGTTCTCCCAAGCCTCCAGGACGGACAGCGGTAGTTTCTTAAAGGTTGACTGCAGGATGCGGTCTGCAACCTCATCCCTGGACTTTGGGGTAAAACATTAAAACCCGTTGCCCTCTCTTGTGTTTTGAAAAAAGTCTTTTTACCCATGGGTGATTTTGTAGCCTCATGCTTTGGTCATTGAGAAAATACCGATTGAATTATGCAGATGCAATGTCAACATATCTTATTATACAAATGTTTTATTTTTGTTCTGTTGTTAGTTACTTTTGATCCACTCAAACCCAGTAACTCACATCTTTGAAAATAGAAATCCTTGAAAGGCTCAGTCTTTCTGATGTAGTGTAATTTTGCTCCAAAAGTTGAGTGAGAGCACATTTTGTAGAAATAAGTCAGTTTCGTTGTCAGCCTTTCTTAGCATCCTGAGGCATGATTCGGCTTAAATTTTACTGTTTTCGTATGTGCAGTTTGTTCTTGATTGGTTCAGGTGGAGCTGTCCAGCCCACCAGTGACTTCTGCTCCTTCCCCGCCCCCGGAGGGGCTGTGGGCTCCCTGGGGGGCTCCCTCCCTTTCCCTCCGCTGCGGCCGTGGACAGCGGTCGTGGAGTGGCTCAGCCCTCTAGGACGTCAGGGACAGCGTGGGGTTTTATGGCATTTTTCCTTGTCTGGGATTTTCCGTGAGCACTTTCTAATCACACTTACAAACAAGACTGGGCCCCTTTTGGTGACCATGAACCTCCCTCCCCTCCTCCCGCTCCCAGCTCCTCTAAGGGGATGGCTGTCTGTCTGTCTGTCAGTCTGTCTGTGTCTTCCCGCCCCCCTAGTCGCTCGGCATCACACGTAGCATCAGGCCCGTTTTCTGTCCCATTCTGGAAAGACTTTGCCTGTCGTGGTTTGTGTCAGAAAAGCCCGAGGGTCTTGCTGTGCTTCTGGATGAGTGGCCGTGAGGTCAGATGCGCTGGGACCCCCCCCCCCCCCCCCCNGTCCCTTCCCCAGGCTTCTGTTGGTCAAGTTTTTCTGGCGCTCGGTCACGACCCCGTGTCAACCTGCTGGGGCTGCGGGGTCCAGACTGCGTGGTCACCAGCCTCACAGCCGGCATCTGCTGGTCCTCTTCACTCTGTCTCTTATACACATCTCGTGAGGTCAGATGCGCTGGGACCCCCCCCCCGCCCCCCCGGCCACACACACACACACACACACACATCGTTGCCTTTCTCTGAGTCACAGATACTCTAGGTGAGGGGCCAGTCTAGGTGCTGATCTGATGAGGCGAGCGTGCCATCGGCTAGGGACCCACAGTGCTGGGTTAGGGGGTGGCTGCAGGGAGCCGGGCATGGGTCCTGGAAAGCCTGCCCAGAAATCCCGCTCCCGCCCCCGTCTGGTTTTGGATGCAGTTTACAGAGGAGGTTAGGAGCCTCCCATGTGTTACCAGGAAGCCTCGCTGGAGCATTCGTCAGTGAAAGATAGCCTATAAACTCCCTGACGCTCCCGAGCCCACGAGGAAAGGGTATCAGAATGAAGCCTGATGCTTCTGATGACGGAGCGGCCAGCAGCAGGCCGGCTGGCACCCAGGGCCCACGTGAAGAGGCGACGGCCCGCTGAAGTTTGTGCCCACCCCCTCACCCCCCACCGTGGGGACGTAAATGTCTGGTCTGCTCGGCAGTTACGTGCCCCACGCTGGGAACAGTGACTCATCAGGGCCTGAGGAAAACACCGTCGCTCAGAGTGCCTGGCTGGGTTGGACCCCATGTGGACCAGGGGCGCCTGCTGCCTGCAGCCCCCAGCCCGCAGAGTGGCTCCGCCCACTGCCGGGCTTTCTCAGCAGTTCAGTCTCCCTGGCGTGGCGCTGCAAGCAGTTTCCAGGCCCCTTCCCGGGTGGCCGGGCAGGGATCTCCCCAGTGTCTGGAACACCCTCCCGCAAAAGAAGTGCCCAGCAGGACGGCCCGGGTCCTGCCTGGTGTTGACACTTGAAATGTGGCTCGGGCACCCAGAGAGCTGATTTCTTTTTTTTTTCTTTGGCTGTATGGTGTGGCGTGTGAGATCTTAGTTTCCCACCCAGGAGTGGAACCCAGGGCCCCTGTAGTGGACTCAGGGGCCCCAACCACTGAGCTGCCAGGAAAGCCCCTGCGTTTTAATGTTGCTTTTCAGTTTCTGTTGTCAATCAGTCGATAAGTCGTGTCCCACTCCCTCTGACCCCATGGACTGCAGCACACCAGGCTTCCTGTCCTTCACTGTCTCCCAGAGCTTGCTCAAAACTCATGTCCATTGAGTTGGTGATTCTATCCAACCATCTCATCCTCTGTCACCCCCTTCTCCTCCCACCTTCAGTCTTTCCCAGCATCAGAGCTTTTCCCAATGAGTCGGCTCTTCGC
This sequence comes from Oreotragus oreotragus, assembly GCA_006410675.1. Lineage (NCBI taxonomy): Eukaryota > Metazoa > Chordata > Mammalia > Artiodactyla > Bovidae > Oreotragus > Oreotragus oreotragus. Next base: position 147,881 of record SJYX01009242.1, on the reverse strand, counting down.
ATCAGGTGGCCAAAGTATTGGAGTTTCAGCTTCAGCATCAGTCCTTCCAATGAACACCCAGGATTGATCTCCTTTAGGATGGACTGGTTGGATCTCCTTGCAGTCTGAGGGACTCTCAAGAGTCTTCTCCAGCACCACAGTTTGAAAGCATCAATTCTTCTACGGTCAGCCTTCTTTGTGGTCCAGCTCTCATATCCGTCCTGCCCAGGTGTGGGGCTGTCCCTGGGCAGCCTTGGGGAGGTGGCGGGTCTGTGGTGGCCCAGGTCCCAGGGCACGGCTACCACCTCAGTTTACTCCACTGGCCTCCGAGGCATGCGTCTTGCTTTTGCTGTGTACCTCGAGGTGTGGGGGTGGGAAGGCCTGATCCAGGCCGTGGGGTCAGGTCACGTGCAGGGTGAGTGGTCCTTCCGCAGAAGAGGGCCCCCATTCAGGGTCTGCCACCTTGGACTGAAGCTAAGTCCAGGTGAACAGCTTCTGTGTTTCTCTTCGTTGCCTCAGGACTTGAAGTCAGAGGAAGAAAGTGAGGGGATCCAAGGCACGACTCCTGTGGGTGTTAAAGACGAAGGCAAATTTGCAGCTTTGCAAGAAATTAACAGTGGAAACCCTCTTCCTGGCCCTTTGTAGCCCTGGGTTTATGGTGCGTTGATTATGGACAGATCCTCTGCGAGTCCAGCCCCCAAAGACTCGTGTTTGGGTTTCTGTCCTTGCAGACTTTTCCTCCTTGCTGAGCAGGTGAGTACCTGTCCAGAGTTGGAGTGGACACCTGCTTGGACCGGGTTGCTCTGGTCTGTGTGCCTGTGAGAGGCCTGTGCGCTGAGCCGGCAGGACTTTCCAGGCCAGTCACGTGCTGAGTGGATGCTGACTCTCGTCCCTCTGACCCGTGTGTCCCTCTCGGGGATCTGGAGGTTCCTTGAGGGTGGCGCTCACATGCGTAGCCCCAGGACAGTCCATGTCTGTGGAGCGGATCTGTGTGTCTGATCTTGTGTGGCCTGCAGGTGGCTGGACAGGGTCCATTCCAACATCTTACTCACAGGAAGTCCAAAACAGTTGTTTCTGACCAGTGGTCAGAAAACTCTTTGAGTGGCCAGGCCAGGACCCAGGCGGGCACCATCCAGTGTCGCATCTGCTCGTCCTGACCCCCTCATCAGCTCAGTCTGCACCTGGCCTGCAGGGAGTTGTGCGGGGCCCTTGGGTGGGCTTGGGCCTGGGTCCCTTCCCCAGGCTTCTGTTGGTCAAGTTTTTCTGGCGCTCGGTCACGACCCCGTGTCAACCTGCTGGGGCTGCGGGGTCCAGACTGCGTGGTCACCAGCCTCACAGCCGGCATCTGCTGGTCCTCTTCACTAGGAGCCCCACGCCCCTTGTCACATGTAATCCCTGGCGTTTGTAGACTTCTCTCGGGGATGGGTAATGTGATGGGGACTTTGCTCCCTGATTGTTCTCTAAAGGTCGCAGCTCACAGGTAGGGAGAGGGGGCCCTTTCCCTTCACTCTGTAGTGCGTGTTTCCCCATCGCCAGGTCTGGCCCTGAGTCCGGGCAGTGTCACAGAACCTGTTTTCCGGCGGCCCCCTTCTTGGTTCCGTTACCAACCGGGCTGGGTCCAGGCTGGAGGCTTCGCCCAGGGTCCGTCTCCAGTGACCCTGACACTCTTAAGAGAAAACAGGAGTCACTGAGTTGAAGGGACTCGATTTTTAGTCGGTCTGTCCAATCTGACGATGTCCTGATCGGGTTCTGGGGAAGCGTCTCTGGCTGGAACGCTGGCCTGGGCTGCGTGCCCTTTCTGGGTGTTGCACACACGTGGGCCTTCTCGACTGGGTCGTGCGGCCACTAGGAGGATTTTGTGCTGTCGGGCTCCTCCACCAAATAGTTACCGGTGTTCTTCTTGTGATTAGTAATCTCTGAGATTCGGTACTGGAATAAAACAGTAATTTCTAATCCAGCTGCATTTACCCCTGCTATAACAGTGTTTTAATTCACTCTCAGTGGTGGGAGTCGGCTTGGCAGGGGCAGCGACTGGCTCACCCCAGGCAGGACCCCGAGAGGTGGGCGGGTGGAGGTTCTAATCTCACACCAGCCTCCTATGTGCCCGACCATCACCGTGGTGTTTGTCCAGTACAAATGGGGGTGCAGGGCGCTTTGCAAAGGAGAAGCTGTGCCTTGGAGGGGGAAGCCCAGAACTGATGAAGTAACTCATACGTTATTGAAGGCATTTAAAGAAATACAGGAAAGTGCAGAGGACAGTGTAACGTGTCCTCGGTTACGTCCTGTCATTTTTTGTTTTTTCAAAAGAAACGACAGGTCGCAGGTGACTTTGGGATCCTCTGAGTTCCCGAGACCCTTAGGAGTTTGATTCTAGCCCTTTGTTATACCTTCCCGACCCAGAGCCGTCTCCGAGTGACGCTTGTGCAGTTGTGTGTGTGTCTGTGGCAGGGGCCGGGGGGAACGATTTACGGGAGTGAGGTCTTACCGTTAGTGTGTTTCCACGGCTGCAGGAGGAGTGCTTCATGGGTGAGATGGTCAGACGCATGGCCGACCCTGTCTTCAGAGCCCCGAGGCCTGACCGCTGCCCTTGCCAGCCCCGCAGCCTCCGGTCTCACCTTCCTCCCCCTGTCCCGGCTGCTCCAGCGCTCAGACCCCTGTGCGTGTGCGCTCCCAGGCCTCACCCCAGCATCCCTGCCCGCTCCTCGTCCCATCCGGGGGCCCCAGGCTCACCCTCAGCCGCCACCCCTGAGCTCACGGCTGAATCCGGGGGGGGTCCCAGGAGGCCTCTCCGTGCTGGACGTGGATGGAACCTGGAAGGTCACCCTGTGTCCCCTGCCCGCACCCCAGCGGCCTCTCGGGCCCGAGACCAAATTCCCGGCGGATCCAGCCGCTCGTCTCCCACGTCAGCTGCTGAGCCCTCTGCCACGCTCTCCAAGGGTGATGCGTCCAGGTGACCCTGGGCTGGCCACCCTGAGCATCCCCGAGCATCAGTCAGCTCGGGACGTCAGCACATCCGTGCTGTCTGCAACCCGCACCCCCTCCGTCTGCAGCCTCTCGTCTTCCCAAAGTGGGACTCGTCCCCACCGACGGCCGGCTCCCAGCCCCCACCCCGCTTCATTGACCGCACGCCCACCGCTCCCGCTGGCCCCCTGCCTGGCGTGCCCGAGGTCGCCCAGTGGCACTGCTGCGGGGCCAGGCGGGCCAGCATTGCGTGCTCTGCGTCCCCTGAGTCTTCCTGGAGTTCATGCCCGTGTGTTTCCCGTGTGACATGTGTGTGTTGCTGCCCCACTGACCTGGAACGTCTTGAGGTCCGCTCGTGGAAGCGTTCCTGAGGCAGCTTGGGGGTCTCTCTGGGCCTTTCCCCCGCCCCCCCGCCCGCTGACCCTAGCGCCCCCCGGAGGAGAGCAGGGTGGGGAGGGCCTCGGGACTCGGAGCCACACTTGGAATAGTCCTGGCCAAACAGGCGGCCGCCGGCAGGCCCTGTCCCCCGTGCCCCTCCCTGCGGCCGTCTTCCGAGCTGCCCTGTGCCCCCGGGCACTGTCCTCAAGTACAGGGGTCCCATAAGACGCTCGGCCCGTATTTGGGGGCAGTCGGTTCTTCAAGTTTCTAGGAGCCTGGTGGACCTCAGTCCGTGGGGACATGACCGAGGTACCAAAGGGCAACAAGTATCTCCCTCCTGACGGGCCTCTGACCTGTAGGGATTGAGCCAGCACCCTGGGGACTCAGAACCCACAGGTGTATCTCCCTTTTCTGGGCAGATCCGCCAGTCTGTCTGTTACAGCTCCTTGTGAAGTGAAGTGAAAGTCACCCAGTTGTGTCCGACTCTTTGCAACCCCATGGACGATACAATCCATGGAATTCTCCAGGCCAGAATACTGGAGTGGGCAGCCTTTCCCTTCTCCGGGGGATCCTCCCAACCCAGGCATCAAACCCAGGTCTCCTGCATTGCAGGCAGATTCTTTATCAGCTGAGCCACCAGGGAACCCCAAGAATACTGGAGTGGGCAGCCTTTCTCTTCTCCAGGGGCTCTTCCCGGCCCAGGAATCCAGCCAGGGTCTCCTGCCTTGCAAGCGGATTCTTTACCAGCTGAGCCACCAGGGAACCCCAAGAATACTGGAGTGGGTAGTTTTCCCCTTCTCCAGGGGCTCTTCCCGGCCCAGGAATCCAGCCAGGGTCTCCTGCCTTGCAAGCCGGTTCTTTACCAGCTGAGCCACCAGGGCAGCCCCACAGCTCCTCGTGGTCATCGCTTTCTCAGCCTTCACCTTATCATCTTCAGAAGTGTAATTTCATTTTTTTTTTTCCGCTGCCACTTAAGCAGCCAAGGAAGTTTGATGTGTTTTTAACATGATAACTATTTTTTTTAATGCGTAAAAATTGTTAAGGCCGGTGCCTTTTTTAAAGGCACCAATGAGGGTCTCTCTCTTTGGAGAACTTTTTTGTCCAGAGGCTTTTTTCCAGAGGGCTCCAAGACTAATGAACTCGGTAGTTAATCCTCACCAGAGCAGAGGAGTTGAAAAGTCTTGAATTCTCAAGCTTACTGGAGAGTGCTTTCTCAGCCTGCATTATCTGATTTTCTTAAAAGTCAAAATTCTTCAGTGTCATTTCTTTTCTGGAAAAGTCTGTTTTTAAAAGAAAGCCAAAAAAAGTACCCTTTGGCCTGGCATCACACACCTACGCAGCCTTCATTATTTCAAGCCTTTTGGTGTTACATACGCAACCTGTGCTCATACAAACTTTGGAAGACGCAGAAATGTGGGGAGAAGGGCCCCGGACAGCTGCCCCGCGGAGGTGCCCATGGAGGTGCCCGCGGAGGTGGCCGCTGCGGCTGCAGAGCCTTCTCTTTGCGCCTTCTTTCCTTCTTGAAAAAACAAAACAAAACACTAGAGTGGGGACTCTGCTGAAACTGCATATTTGCAATTTCACTGGTGCTGGGGAACTGGAATCCGTCTAGCCAGGGGCTCTAAAGCACCTTTTTTATGTTAATATCTGTGTAGCTGAGTAGGTTAGGGCCCTGAGCCTCGACTTGGTCTTTAAACAGGAGGGAGGGTCCCCACAGAGTCTGGCCTCAGGGCTGATCCCCTGAGGCTGGCCGAGTCTGGTGTGGGTCGGGGGCGTGACCCCCCTCCCCCATCCCCGGAGGCCCCAGTTCCTAGCGACCAGATCAGATAAGGCTCATTTCTCATCTTCCTAGGTGGGGAAACGTGAAGGGAAGAGGCCGAGATGCCCCTGGTCGGGGACTCATCGCAGGGTGGAGTGTTGGAAGCCTTTGGGGGAGGGGCCATTGCCCGGCTGTAAATGCTGTAAGTCCTGTCTGACCATGAGATCGAGGTTGATTCTTGCTTCCTCTGCCGGGGCATTGCCCACCACAGACAGTGTTCAGTGCTGTCCGGAACACTTTTTGTAGGGTCTGCCTACAGATGATTTTAATGAAAGTGACTAAATAACACAAGAGGTCATGAAAAATACAAGCTGGTTTATGCCTAACTGAACTCCATTGCATTTTCTCTGTAAAAGTGAAAAAATCCCCATGGGGCCGAGATGCTGCCTGGCCCAGATGCTGGCACCAGGGCGGTGCCCCCCAGGCGGAGGGGCCGCCTCCAGCCGCAGGGAGAGAAGACTGCCTGCCCGCCCTGCTGGGGAGGCAGGTGCTGCCCAGACAGCAGAGGAGCGGGCGGGGCCCCTGTCCGGAGGGTGGGTACGGGGACCCCTGATGGGCGTCTGGCTCAGTCTTTATTTCAGAGAAAACGGTTCTGACGATAGGCCATCCGGGATAAACTGGTGGGTTTGAGGCTGTAATTTACATAACAATTAAACCGGGTTAGTTTATCCCCACGCTGCTGAACACAGGCTTCTCCGGGCGCAGTTTGTCAGTCTCATTCGCCTGTTGCATGACCCAGTTTCCCCAGGCGGGCCGTTTCTCCTCCGCGGTGCTAACGCCTGAGCGGAGACGTGGCCCCGGCTGGCGGGGGCCGGGGGTGTGGAGCAGCCCGCCGAGGGCTGGCGGGCAGTGGTGGGGGCGGGCCCTCCGGCCCTCCTGCTCCCCGCGTGCTCGCACTCAGCCCCCCAGCACCGCGCGCGGGGCTCCTCCCCGCCGTCAGTCACGCCGAGGGGAGAGCCGGAGCGCCGCGTGGACGCAGGTGGGCTCTCCTCCACTCCTGGGGCGTCGGGTGAGCCCTGGGACAGGCCCGAGGCCTCTTCCAGGTGCGCGATTTCGCCGGGCTGGCTCGGCGTCTTTAAACAGCCCCCGTCCTGGGCTCCAGCTTCTGTCTTTATCAGTGGCCCACAGTCAGCAGGGAAAGAGCGCTCCTTTGGAAAGGGTTGGAAGGGCTAAAATCTAAGGTGACCTCAGATTATCAAAAGTGATCCTCTTGGGTTAGTCCGGAATTTCACGTGACAAACGGGAAGGAGGCCGTGAAAGTGTAGCAAAGTGGGGTCACAGAGACGCGGCGCTACTTCTGTGTGACTGGGAGGGGGCCCCTCCTGGACATCTGGTGAAACCCCAGCCCCGCTGCCCCGTCCTAGGGGGCTTGGGGGTGAAGGTGGCAGTGAGGTGCTGCTCGGGACAGAGCCTGGCGCCCCGCGGGCCCCGGGTGGGCGGCAGGCGGCCGAGTCACCAGGCTGCGTCTTCCACGCTGCTGGTGCCCGGCGGCGCGGGGGGGGTGCCCTGTGCCGGGCCCCTCGCGCTCTCTTCTCCCAAGGTCGCGCCCGCCACGTTGCCCAGCTCACAGGCCCATCTCCCTGGAGAGAACACACTGCTGTCCTCGGGCCCGTGCGGGGCGTCCCCTGTGAGCGGTCGCCCGGTGGACCCAGATGGCCCTGCTCGGCCGGGCCCGGGGCCCCGGGGCCCACGCAGGCCTCAGCCGCATCCGCCATGCCCGCGACAGCAGTTCCTTTCGTGGTGGCAAGACGTCGTGCAGGGTGTGAAGTTTCGGGATGCCGCGTCGGGAAAAGGGAACTAATTTTCCGCCTCGGAGTTCAGATTGCCGGGCCCAGCGTCGTGCGGAGCACCCGAGCAGTGCCCGCCGCCCCGCGATGCCAGCCGCTCGGCCGTGGGCGATGCCGGGGCAGCAGGGGGTGGGCCCAGCAGGCCCGGGAGATGGTGAGCTTCGTGGTGGTGGGCTGACTCAGCAGCGGGTTTTTTGTTTGTTTGTTTTTTATGGCGTTTTATTGTGTTGTTTCCTCCCAGGAGGAGTCGGGAGGTCAGAGCCGCCCGGGGCTCCAGGGCCGACCGCGGAGGAGGGTGAGCAGGCGGGTGAGGTCACGGCCGCCTCCGCGACGGTTCCGGGTTAAGGGGCGTGTCCTGCCAGGGGGTTTGACTGGCGTTTGGACCAGGGGCGGGGCGCTGGGAGTCCGTGCTGACTGCCATGGGAGCCCCGCAATGAAAACGTGCGGGGGTCGGTATTTCTCCTGCCTCAGGACGCCTGGTCTTGGCCTTGGGGCCGCCCAGGGGCGGGAGGGGCCTGAGCCGCACGGTGTGCACCACTGACGCTGCTTTTGATGGAAACTGAACGCAGAGCCTCCCCTCTCCCCCACGTGGAGCTACAGCAGCGCGCCGTCCGGAGTCTTCCCGCGGTTGTCGCAGGCGGTCTCACGGCTGTGCCCTCGCTGGCCCTGCCCCATGTTCCTCCTGGAGGTGGTGGGGTGTGTGCACGTCAGCACGAGCCCGACGCCGCTGTTGCGTGGGCACGGCCCTCCCCCTTGGAGCGGCTGGAGCGTCCCCGAGCTCAGAAGGGCCCGAGAGCCCTGAGCGGGGCACCGAGAGCCTGACCGCTGCGTCGGGTACAGGTGGCCACGCTGGGACCGGACTCCACGTCTCCTGACCCTCGGTCAGCATCGCTGCTGTCTCTACTGAAACAGGCTCTCCCCGGGATGACATCCCGGGGTTTACGCGAGTCCAGTGTAAATCCCGTGCAGGCAGTGAGTTCCTGCCCCTCTGCACCGGGCAGCTCCACTGAAAGCAGCGGGGAGGCTGCGCAGGGCTGATTGGTGCGCTGTATCAGTCAGGGAGGCTAGGGTGTTGTAACAAACACGCCAGTGGCTCAAACGCAGTAGAAGTGAGTCGCAGCGCCTCCCGGGTGACGCGGTGAAGAGAGTGCCATCGGGGCATCCGGCGAAGGAGCCTGAGGGCTTCAGGAGGGAGGTCAGGCTGGTAGGACTGGAGCTGGGGCACCGAGTGCAGAAAGGGGCCGGCAGCGATGGGCCTCAGGAACTCTTCTCCAGCAGGGCCGAAGCCAGGCGCCTGGTTCCTGGATGTCTGAGGTGGCTCGTTGGTGCTTACTCCTTCCTCGCCCCCCTCACGCATGAGACAGGCCGGGAGGGTGGGTACCGGGTCTGCACGCGGCGGTCAGCGTCTCGCGTGCGGTCCTGCAGCCCGCGGCACCACTCGGTCCCCCAGCGCTGGTGCTCGCTGGCGAGTGCGCCGGCTTCGGGCGGAGCCCTGAGGGGTGCTGTGAGCGGGTCTGCTCGGTGTGAAGGACAGGCATCCGGACTGAGGACAGGGCTGCCCTCTGCGGCAGGGGCTGGCCTTTGCCGGGGCTCAGCCCACCCGGCCCGCCCTGGGCAGGCCAGGCCAGTGCTTGCTGTCAGGGACGAGACCCGCTTGTTCCGCTCACATGTCTTTGGGAAGGAGTGCTGACCGCCGCCCCGTGGGATCTGGGCTCCTTCTCGTCTGGAAGGTGGTCCTGTCTGCGCTGGGTTCAAGTGTGCCTGCTGCCCGGCTGCTCCCTTCACACCTGGGCTTTCTGTCCTCCCGCCGCGCTGACCTGCCCCTGTCCTGGACAGGTGCCGTTTAGTTCTGTGTATGCTCCTGAGTGCGTTCAAATCCGTTTATGATTAAACACTGCTCAAACACCGAGGGTGAGATTTACTGACACAGGTCGGACCAGAACCGGCGAGGATGGCCTGCCGGGGCCAGTGTGAACTGTCTCCCCCTCCTGTTTATTTCCAGTTGGCAAGAGATGACATTTATTTTTAAATGGTGCTCGCAGAACTACAAACAAGGTTTCATTGTGACCCCACGGTAAGAAAAGGGATGAAGGTCGGTATCTCCGAGGGGCAGACCTCTTCCCGGGCTTCCGGCAGCCAGTGAACTTCATCTCCAGATTTGAAATCAGGCAGGCAGCCTGGCCCAGGGAGTTTTACTCAAGGACATTCCTAACTTCAGAAAGTTCTATTCCTGTCCTTTTTATCTGTTAGTTGTATTTTTTAGCAGTCAGCAGAGAAAGTTCACAAGTATTCCTCACCTTTAACTGTGTGAGCTCTAAGTAGTGAAAAGCAGCTTTTTACATAATCAGTTCAGCACTGAAGTGTGTGGGCTGAATTGGGGCTCCTGGGAGAGGCCTGTTGCCCTCTGGAGCACGGGAGCTTCCAGTAGGGAGGTCCTGAGAGCCACCGCCCTCTGAAGGCTCATGCGGCGCTGATGGGGATCTTAGTGACCCCGGCCTTCTCCTCCCGGGGACGCCGGCCGCCTCCTCCTCCTGTGACCCCTGGCCTCCCCTCCCGGGGACGCCGGCCGCCTAGGGGCCGGGCAGCGGGGCACTGTCTCTGATTCAGCGCCGTCTCTGGTTTAGCGGCGCCCTCGTCCTCTCGCTCATCTCACATCCACTTCTAGCATGAGGGCTGCTTTGGGGTCATCTTGCCTTTAGTGCGCATCTTACAGGTTCTGACGGGCATGCTGTCTGAGGAGGCGGTTCATGGCCACGGCCCTCCTCGCCTCGTCCCCTCCCCCGGCCTCCGTCCTGCAGACCTGGGAGGAGCATCTTCCCACAGAGAGAGCCCCGGGAACACGTGTCCTCGCCTGCGCTTCTGCCCAGCGCGTGTGGTAGGGCCCGTGGACCCAGAGCACTGGGCGTCGCATCCTCCTAAGCGCCGCACAGAAGCGAAACCTCGAGAGTGAGAAGCAGAAGTCCCCGGGCAGGGAGGGGCGCCCTGCTGGCCAGCGAGTCTCCTGGCTTCATCCTCAGTGGGAGCGTGGCTGGGACCACGCTGGGTCTGGGTGTTCCCTCTCCAGGAGGGGTCACGGCCAGCAGCCTCCATCTCCTGGCAGAGCGTCTCTAGGAGCAGAGCCCCTAGCGTCAGGCCCCCGGTGTGCCCGGGCCCCGGCCCCACGCGCCCTGCTGGCCCCGCGGCTGGCCCTGCACTGGCTGGAGGCAGAGGCTGGAAGCCTGGCTTGTGGGAAGCCGTTTGCTTGTCGGTGTTTGGCCTGAGCAGAGCCAAGCTCAGAGCAGAGCAGGACCGTGTGGGGTGCTCCAGTGTGTGGGACGGGGAGCAGGGCTCTTTGTTTCTCGCTGTAACTGGCCGACTAGGACCTGGATCTGGCCAGAGTGGCTGCACTGGGCATGTGGTCAAGTTGGGAGTCCGAGGCGGCTCGCAGATTCCAGCGGCCAGTTCCCTGAAGGTGGAGCGATGTCGGGAAAGCAGCGCTTGCAGCGGCCGGCCCCAGGTGGGGTCGCCAGGCTTCCGCGTAGGCCCCACGGTCTGGGAGCTGTAAGGGGCCAGGAGTGAGGACCGCGGGACAGGGGTCTCTCCGCAGAGCTGTGGTCGGTGTGTACCTCCCTCGTCCCGGTGGGCCGGCTGCAGTGGCCATGCGCACGGTCAGGATGCGAAGCCCCATCTGCCTCGTTCCTAGGAAGGGAGCCGGCCCCCTCCCCGGGAGTCCAGGGCGCCCCTGGACGGATGCTCCGAGTCAGGCCTGCAGGTGCAGCATCGTGCATCCGTCCTGGCCGTGCGGGGCGGTGGTTCATTCCTCTTCGCTGCTGTGGGACCCGGTGGCTGATTGTGGGTCCTGCAGATAAGGCTGCCGTGAGCAGCCGCGGGCAGGTTTCCAGCCCACCTGATCTTCCCTCTCGGGGATGAGCACCCAGGAGCGCAGTGAATCGGTCGCATCACGGGCTGTGTCTAGTTGAGGAACTGCCGCTGGTCTTCCAGTCCCACGGGCAGGGCGGAGAGATGCGCACCGCTTCAGCCAACTTCCAGGTGAGCCCCCAGCGGCCCCCGGTGGGCAGAGGGTCCTGCAGCAAAGCGTCCACTCTCTGGTTGCACTGGTTTTCCCTCCCGTGGGTGATAACAGCTTTCCACTCAGGCATTGAGGACCTTTTGTCTGCCTTCCTTTTTCCAAAGGTTGGCGTGGATTTCTCTGAGTTTCGCCTGTCTGGGGATCACTCATCTTCTTGAACCTGTAGGTTTACCTTGCTGCCGTGTTTGGTGGTTTCTCAGCTATTTTTTTTTTTACCCCACCCACTTTCTGTTGTGGGACTTGGGCGTCAACCTTCTGTTTCAGCCCCACAGGCTCCTGAGACAGCCGCCAGTCCTTTATCTCAGTCTCCTTTCCCTTTGTGGCTCCAGCTGGGTGATTTCATTGTTCTTGCTTCAGGCTCACTGGTTCCCTTCTCATTCTTTTCATTCTGTCTGAGTCTGTTCATTGAATTTTCAATGAACGGTTTTAGTTCTAACATTCCCTTTGGTGGTCTTCTGCTTACTGAGATTTTCTGCTTCTTGTAATTGCTCATTTTAAGATCAGTGCTTTAGAATCCTGGAAAGGTAATTCTGACACCAGCGTCCTCCTGTGTGGGCATCTGTTCATGCCTTTTCCCGTTTTGTTTGAGATTTTCCTCATAATACAAATCTGGACGTTTGGGGGAATGAGCTCTGAAGACTTTGGACCTTACTTAACTCCAGTGTTTGATAAGCACGCCTTTGGGGAAGGGGGACCGCCGCCCTCACTGCCCGTGTGGCCCCATCGGTGCTAAGAAGGAGCCCAGGGACTCACATGTCATTCCCGCCCTAGACCCCCACTGCTGGCTCTCCACACTGGCCTGTGCGCCCCTGTCCTCAGTGGGGACAAGTCCCCGGCCCCTCGGTGGGGACAGCGTGCACCCCTGTCCTCGGCGGCGACAAGTCCCCGGCCCCTCGGTGGGGACAGCGTGTATCCCTGCCCTTGGCGTCCCCATGCTGCGTCCCCACACTCCATGGGGAGGACGTGGGCCCCACCCTGGGTCGGGAGGCACAGGCTGCAGGTCTGGCTTCTCTGGGTCTGTGGCCGATCCGGAGCCATGACTCTGCGGCCTCACCTGCTGGGACCCACCTCGCCCCCCACCTCAGTGTGTGTGTGTGTGTGTGTGTGGAGGTGTGTAGAGGGGTGGGGGGTCAGAGCTGTGTGTGTGTGTGTTTGGAGGTGTGTGGGGGGGTCAGAGCTGTGTGTGTGTGTAGGTGTGTGAGGGGTGGGGTGTCAGAGCTCTGTGTGTGTATGTATGTGTGTGTGTGTTTGGAGGTGTGGGGGGGGTCAGAGCTGTGTGTGTGTGTAGGTGGGTGGGGTGTCAGAGCTCTGTGTGTGTGTGTGTCTGTGTGTTGTTTGGAGGTGTGTGGGGGGGTCAGAGGTG
>SJYX01009242.1:114155-131466 GCA_006410675.1 Oreotragus oreotragus | reverse complement strand
TGTGTGTGTTTGGAGGTATGTGTTGTGTGTGGGGGGGGTCAGAGCTGTGTGTGTCCGTGTGTGTGTGAACCGCGGTGCTGGCTGTGGGCGGACTGTCGCTGTTACCCATCACAGCTGGTTTCCCAGTCTCTCTCCAAGGCCTGATTTACAAGAAAGTTACGGAGACTTGAGCGGCCTGCTCGGTCCGTCCCCGCTCCTTGTCTGCAGGCCCCTGGCCCCAGCTGCCCGCTCTGCAGTCCCCCCTCCTTTCTCCCTGTGGTTCGGGCCCAGAAGCCCCTGTGCAGAGTCTGTTGGGGAGGGGCAGGCGGGGCACCCCAGACCGTGCCACCCGGACGAGAGGCTCGGGTCCCGGCGCCCCGTCCATTAGCCTCGCAATCCTGGGCCTGAGGCCGGGTCCCCTCCTGGTTGGGCGTCTGTCCTGGACAGAGCAGGCGCAGGCCCGGGGGCACTCCCGCAGAGCAGCAGGTCGGGCTGGAGCACTTGCTGCTGAGCACTGCCCGACTCTGGCCTCACCGTCCGCACACGCCCTGCGCCCAGCCCCCTGTGCTCCTGCCCCTGTTCCCTGACGGCGGTTGAGGCCCGTCTCCGAACCTTCTTGCTGTGAGAAGCCAACTCAGAAGCCCAGAGAAGCCAGCTCCACGCTGGCCGTCACGCCCGCCCGCGGGCGCCCTCACCCCCAGCTCCTCGGCCCCGGGCAGGGCCCCGTGAGGCAGCGCCGACAGCAGGGAGTCTATCTTCCACGCAGACGCTGTTGAGGCTGTTGTTCATTGTGGAGCAGCTGACGAGCCCTGCACTTTCTGCTCCCCGTCGGTGGAGGCCCGTGCTGGGCTGGGCTCTCGTCCACCCCGGCGGGGGTCGGTGCCGGGCCACCCCGTGCCCCGCTGGGCGGCAAAAGGCGTGGGACATGCGGCTGCCCTGCCTGCGGTGCCTCGGCGCACGGCCCGGGGTTTGTTTTTCCCTCAGTGGAGAGCTCTGGCTTATTTTCCTTTCTGAAGCCAACTAGATTTGTTTCGTCCAAAATGCGTCAGGGACGGGGCATCACACAGCCAGCCGTGTGTTGAGCTTGGCCTGCAGGCAGGCCGGGCCCCAGGCCTCGCGCCTGCGGAGGCTGCTCTCTCTCTGTCCCACCGTCCTGTCCTGGCCGGGGGTGGGGCTCCCACTTCACGGCAACCTCCTTGCCCAGGGTGGTTGCTGGCAGCTGGTCATCACGTTTCCACTCCGGGCGAGGAGCGGGAGGGGGGACGATGGGCAGGAAGCCGCCCTCGGGAGCTGTCTGCCGGCCTCCGCTCTCTTCCCCATGCCGCTGTCCATCAGTCACCCCTGGGGACGTCGGCACCCCAGGAGAAGCTCTGGGAGGGAAGTGGTTCGGGGCAGGGTACCCCCTGGAGTACCCCTTCACACCATGCCTGCCCCGCGAGAAACCCGGTTCCCCTGCCTTCCCAGGGGCAGCCCCAGGATCAGCTCACCCCGTGAAAGCCAGCGCTCCTGTGGGTAGGGGAGCTGCCCTGGAATAACGCCCCCACCCCCGGGTCCCCCTCCAGGGATGCCCTGCCCTGCCTGCCTCTGGCTGGAGCCTGTGGGAGGAGGGGAGGGGGCTGGGCGGTGGGTTGGTGGGTCTTTCTCCCTGCGGCCTGAGCAGAGGTGAGAGCCGGGGTAGGGGGGCGCCCTGGGAGCCAGGGCGTGGGGCCCCACCACCACCTGGCCCGAACGCGTCCACGTGCAGCAGGGGTTCAGCCACCTCCGTGGACTCTGACACCTCCCCGGGTGCCTCCTCGGGTTTCGGTTCTTTGGGGAAATGGGCTGGCGGCCGCCCACGCCCCTCCCCAGCCTCCGTGCAGGGTGGCTCCGTCCGGCTTCCGTGTGTGCCTGTCGGATTCTCCAAATTAGGAAGGCGAGCCGAGCTAGGCGAGAAGCAGTCAGACAGGGTTCCTGTTGTGTTCTGACAAATGGAACATTTTTCTTTCTTTTTTTTTTAAACAGCAAAGGCTGTGTGCTCTCTTTGGAGGCGGAGCTGAGGTTTGTGTTTGGGGTTCCCTGCTGAGCTTTGCTGCTATCTCTGAGGCCGGTATCGAAAGGAAGGTCTTGGTTTGGGTGGTGGTGCACCCTGGGCGGGAGGCCCCGCGGGTCCACCTGGATCCGTCCGCGTGGGAAGGATGAGGCTGCTCCGGGCCTTCCCCGCCGGCCTGGGTGCCCACACCTCTCCTGCCGTGCCCCAGGCTCTTTTGCTTGCAGCTCCTGACGGCGTCTTCCGGCCAAGTCTAACAGAAGAGAACGTGGCCCTCCTGAGCTGCCAGGGCTCAGAGTGGGTCCCTGCTTTGTTTTCCTGATTCTCCTCCAGCCTCGACGTCCTGGAGCCTTTTTGTTTCTGCTCCTCAGACTTAGAGGAGCTGTGATTGCACAGGGCCCTCTCCACAATGTCCTCCAGACAAACGTGTTTAACTTAAAAGTGTCCAGAGAAATGGAGTACGTTGGTTAGTTGACACACTTAACTTGCCAGCTTGTGGTTACCAGGGACATGTGATGATAGCCTAGGCCGCTTTCTCACTATCTTTCGCTGCATCGTATTATATTGTACTCTCACATCGTCATATTCTTGCATCTCACGTTGACTAAGGCCTAGTCTCAGTTCTGCAGACCCCCTCACACGTTCCACCCCAGCAGCTGACAGCAGCCTCCCGGTGCTGTGTGTGTTAGTCGCTCAGTTGTGTCCGACTCCACGGACCGTAGCCTGCCAGACTCCCCTGTCCACAGGGATTCTCCAGACGAGAATCCTGGAGTGGGTAGCCTGCCCCTTCTCCAGGGGAACTTCCCAACCCAGGAATTGAACCGGGGTCTCCTGCATGGCAGGCAGACTCTTTACCAGCTGAGCCAGCATGAAAGAAGGCCTGGCCAGCCCCAAACTCCTGATGTCGAGTCAGCGTCTCTCCTCGGGAGGGGGCGGCCTGCTCCCCCCGAGGCGGGCGTTACTGCCGCCCCCTGGGTGGGCTCTGTGTCGACGCGGCTGTTACTCGTTGCAGGCTCATTCTTGCTTTGTGCACTTGGCACTTTCCTGGGTCTTCGTCTTTGTGCTTAGACACCCCGTCCTCGGGAGGGAGGGAGAGGGGAGCTGTGTGTAACGGGGTGACCTTGGCTCCTGACTGGAGACCAGGGCGGCGGTCTCTGCGCAGAGCCCGGCAGTCCCCCAGCCCCCTCTGCGGTGGCGCTGGACCCTCTGCACGTGGGGTGTCTCAGCCCATCCTCACTCCCATTCTCAGTCGAGCCTCTCTCCGTAGAAACCATGGATGCAGGTCTGAGTGGTGACACGGGCCCGCCCCCTCCCGTGGCAGGGAGGGCCTCCGGCTGTCCCCTGGCTCTCTGCCCTGCGACTCTGCGCACACAGAACAGGCTTGTGGTCCGTCTCCTGGCATGGTTCACCCAGGGTCGGGGAAGTCTGACCCTTGCGCCGGGGCTTGGACGCTGGGCTTCAGCCGTGACCTCCGGGCTCCACGTCCCTGCAGAAGGAATCAGGGTCCTTCGGCCTCAGGCCTGGCGTTTACCTCCCGGTAGACTTGGTTACCCCGTGAGGCGCGGTCTGCTCCTGTGGCATTCACACAAGCATTGCAGCTCCTGCAGCGTGCACACACGTGTCTCCCCGTGACGCACAGTCCACACCTGCGGCGTGCCCACACGTGCCTCCCCGTGACATGCGGTCCACTCCTGCAGCGTGCACACGCGCGTTACAGCTCCTGCGGCATGCCCACGTGTCTCCCCGTGACATGCGGTCCACTCCTGCAGCGTGCACACACGTGTTACAGCTCCTGCGGCGTGCACACATGCATTGTGCACACGTGCGTTACAGCTCCTGCAGCGTGCACACACACGTCTCCCCGTGACGCACGGTCCACTCCTGCGGCATGCACACGTGCATTACAGCTCCTGCGGCATGCACACACACGTCTCTCGGTGACACGTGGTCCGCTCCTGCAGTGTGCACACACGCGTCTCCCCGTGACACGCAGTCCACTCCTGCGGTGTGCATACACGTGTTACAGCTCTTGTGGCGTGCACACACGTGTCTCCCCGTGACGCGCGGTCCGCTCCTGCAGCGTGCACACACGCGTTACAGCTCCTGCGGCGTGCACATGCGCGTCTCCCCATGACACGCGGTCCGCTCCTGCGGCGTGCACACATGCGTCCCCCGGTGGCGTGCGGTCCACTCCTCCAGCATGCACACACACGTTACAGCTCCTGCAGCGTGCACACACGTGTCTCTCAGTGACGCGCGGTCCACTCCGGTGTGCACACACGCGTCTCCCTGTGACACACGGTCCGCTCCTGCAGCGTGCACACGCGCGTTACGGCTCCTGCGGCGTGCACACACGCATCTCTTGGTGATGCGCAGTCCACTCCTGCAGTGTGCACACACGCGTCTCCCCATGACGCGCGGTCCACTCTTGCGGCATGCACACATGCATTACCGCTCCTGCGGCGTGCACACACGTGTCTCCCCGTGACATGCGGTCCGCTCCTGCAGCATGCACACAAGCGTTACAGCTCCTGCGGCGTGCACACGCATGTTACAGCTCCTGTGGTGTGCACACACACGTTACCTGGTGATACATGGTCTGCTCCTACAGCATGCACCACGTGTGTGTGCAGCATGGAGGGACAGGCGGCCGCTGAGGTGATCCCGTCCGAGGGAGCCTGAGGTCTGGGAAGCCCCGTGGGGAGGAGCAGGGCTGCCCAAGGTGGGCTGTGCAGGGCTGGCCCTGGGGACAGGAGTCTGGAGACCGTGCATCCGCTGGGACGCAGCTGGACCCTGAGCTGGCGGCAGCCTGGTGCTGGCGGGCTCGGCGGGTCCCCAACCTGAGGCTCTCCCGCTGGAGGCCCAGCCTGTGGTCCACACTTGAGTGCCCCACTGCAGCACCCATTCACTGGGCAATGACCTTCAGGAAGCCGGGACCTTCAGAGTGTTAATTCTGACCTCTGTAGCTCCCCCGTTCACCTGACTGGATCACCTTTGGTGTTTTCCAGGCAGATCCGGAAGGTACTTGCTTTTTCAGATACATTGGACTTCCTGCCCCATCTGATGTTCCAAACTGTAAAGCTTGGGAGCTCAGCTTAGGAGTCGTTTTCTTGTCGTTTGCTTGTTTTAAACCTGACGCTTCCCGACCGAGGGGTAAGAATGTCCCTGGGAAGGTGGCCTGGGGTCCTCCTGGGGGCGGCTGGCCCTGCTCTGTTGGGACGCTCGGAGCCCGAGGTCCAGGCCGCGGGCAGCCTGGCCTCTGGAGGGGGGCCCTCCCCAACCCTGCTCAGATCCGCCTGCTCGCCGTGATGGCCATCTGTCCCGTGCTCACTGTCCCTGATCCACACCGCTGCCAATCACAGCGTGGAGATCCAGCCTCTGCCATCTCCAGCCGCCTAGGCCCAGCTCTGTGTTGGTTTTTAAGATGTTCTAGCAAGATGTATTACGTTTTTAACAGGAAGTAGATATTTTAGGTTAAAGACCATTAGGATTGTTAGACTCTTTTGATTTGGGGATTGTATACATAAAAGGTTTTTCAAAACCATTTCCTGAACTGTTGTGTTTTCCTTTGGGTGTTCTTACAGAACTCAGCCTCTACTGCCTCTGGGGGTCCAGCTCCAGACCTCTGTAGATGGGGGTTGCTTGTGGCCCAGGGCCCACCCTGGGCCAGCCGCCCACTGGCCTGCTCCTGGAACGCCCCGGCGAGGGTAGAGAAAAGGCATTGCTGGCTGTCAGCTGCCCCAGCCCTCCCTTCCGAAAGGAGAGGCCCAACCATCTTCCCACGCCTGGGTTGTGGTTATTTACAAAATTTGAACAGACTGGTCATCGAATGTGTGACGGCTTTTTTCCATCTCAAGTCTTTCATTTCTTTAAGGACACAGTTACAACATTCAGAAAACGTTTTGAAAGACTCCGGGCCTCTGCAAGGCCACCCTCTCCCCAGGGCTGTTCTCACTTCTCCTCCTAGTCCTTGTCTGCCGCAGCGGACCGGAGCCCGTGTCATCAGCCACCCGCGGTGCCAGCCTCACCCGCCCCGGGCTCCTCCTCCACCCAAGCTTGGCGCTTTGTCCCTGGCTTACCAGGGAGAGGCGTTA
This sequence comes from Oreotragus oreotragus, assembly GCA_006410675.1. Taxonomy (NCBI): domain Eukaryota; kingdom Metazoa; phylum Chordata; class Mammalia; order Artiodactyla; family Bovidae; genus Oreotragus; species Oreotragus oreotragus. The sequence continues at coordinate 125,367 of SJYX01009242.1, read as the reverse complement.
AGAGTCAGCCACACACCCCAGGTCCCCCCGCTTCGTCCCAGCAGCCCGTTCTCAAACCAGGTCTGTCTGATTTCAAATCCTGTGCCTTTTGCCAGGACGTTGGACCATTGCGTCTCTGCTGTTTTCATTTCTCAGGGTCATCATCGGCATTTTTAATCGCCTTCCACGGGCCAGTTCTAATGAGTGACTGTTACTCGTTAGGGCTTCCCAGCTGGCACCAGTGGTAAAGAATCCTGCTAGAGACTCAGGAGCCGCGGGTTCAATCCCTGGGTCAGGAAGATCCCCTGGAGGAGGGCGGCAACCCACTCCAGTGTTCTTTCCTGGAGAATCTGAAGAGCCTGGTGGGCTGCTGTCCAGGGGGTCGCAAAGAGCCAGACGTGACTGAAGTGACTGAGCGCGTGCGTTACTTGTTCAGCACCGTGTAAACTTCTAACTGCTTTGTCTGGAGTATTTCATTTAATACTCATGAGACTCTTACAGCGTACACAGCGAGAATATACCCCAGTTTTCCTGATGAGGAGAATGGATCGGATGCTTTAAGAGATTTTCCCAGAGATGTGCAGCTCTGGAAGGCGCCCTTTTAAACAGCTGAATGATGTTCTCCCACGAGTGTGCACTCAGCTGTTCCTCACAGGGAGCTCATCCAGTTCAATTGCTCAGTTGTGCCCGACTCTTTGGGACCCCACGGGCTGCAGCACGCCAGGCTTCGTCCATCACCAACTCCTGGAGCTTGTTCAAACTCATGTCCATCGAGTCGGTGATGCCATCCAATCATCTCATCCTCTGTCGTCCCCTTCTCCTCTTGCCTTCAATCTTTCCCAGCATCAGGGTCTTTTCCAGTGAATCAGTTCTTCTCATCAGGTGGCCAAAGTGTTGGAGTTTTAGCTTCAGCACCAGTCCTTCCCGTGAGTATTCAGGACTGATTTCCTTTAAGGTGGACTGGTTTGATTTCCTTGCAGTCCAAGGGACTCTCAAGAGTCTTCCCCAACACCACAGTTCAAAAGCATCAGTTCTTCAGTGTTCGGCTTTCTTTATGGTCCAACTCTCACATCCATACATGACGACTGGAAAAACCATAGCTTTGACTGGACAGACTTTTGTTGTTAATGTCTCTGCTTTTTAAAACGCTATCTAGGTTGGTCATAGCTTTTTTCCCAAGGAGCGAGTGTCTTTTAATTTCATGGCTGCAGTCACTATCTGCAGTGATTTTGGAGCCTGAGAAAATAAAAGTCTGTCATTGTTTCCCCATCTATTTGCCATGAAGTGATGGGACCAGATGCCATGATCTTTGTGTTTTGGATGTTGAGTTTTAAGCCAGCTTTTTCACTCTCCTCTTTCACTTTGATCAAGAGGCTCTTGAGTTCCTCTTTGCTTTCTGCCATAAGGGTGGTGCCATCTGCATATCTGAGGTTATTGATATTTCTCCCTGCAGTGTTGATGCCAACTTATGCTTCATCCAGTCCAGCATTTCTCATGATATACTCTGCTTATAAGTTAAATAAGCAGGGTGACAGTATACAGCCTCGATAGCTGTTTACAATTCGGATGTAGGTTTGGTTTTTGTAACAGAGGTAGGAATGACAGGGGTGAGACGGGTTTCTTTTGCACTTAGCAGCCCCGTGATTCAGCATTTCTCATGATATACTCTGCTTATAAGTTAAATAAGCAGGGTGACAGTATACAGCCTCGATAGCTGTTTACAATTCGGATGTAGGTTTGGTTTTTGTAACAGAGGTAGGAATGACAGGGGTGAGACGGGTTTCTTTTGCACTTAGCAGCCCCGTGATGTGACCTGATATGGAAGCTCCAGGCTCTGTCCTGCTGCTCTGTTTCCCAGTGTCCGTTTTATGGCCCACTGTGGCTGCTCCAGCTCCTGCCGTCACACCCACATTCTGGCCTTTAGGAAGGGGAGAAGTGAAGAAGACGCTCTCTTTCTCCTGAGGGCCCAAACCATCCACATCTCACTGACCAGCACAGTCTCACGGGTGCACAAGATGCAGAGAAACATCGTCCTTAGTCCAGCAGCCATGTATCCAGCTGAACCGAGTTTGTTGTTGAAACAAGAGATGCGTGTCCAGGAGACTAGCTGTCTCTGTCTACCCTCTCAGCTCCCTCTGGGATTTGTGGCCTGGGTGATGCCAGTGGTCCTCCTCCTCTCCTGCTCCTAGACCACCTTTTCTTCAGTCCCCACCCACCCACCACCACCACAGTACTTGGTCCCTGTTTTTCTGGGGGAGGCACCCCCAAATGTCCACCTCCCCCACCCCCGGCAGCCCCCAGACTGCTATCATCTCTGCAAATTAGGACAAGAATTCTGAGGCAAGCTCTCAAGGGACCACCCCGCGAGGTGGGTGGATGCTTGCCGGGAGCCGTCCCTGGGCTGGTGGGCAGTGGTTTCAGCACGCACCCCCACATTCAGCCGGGGCCCCACCAGCACAGGCAGATTGCACCCGGGTTCAGACTGCATGTGGACACCTTCAGGAGAATAGCCTTAACTGCAGAACCCGCTCATTAAAACTCCAGCCAGAGCCCTAAAGAATGGGCCAGCTCTGCGGACACCCTGGGGAGGCATCTATTTAATCAAGGAGCTTCCCGGTATCTCCTCTTCCCCCCTCCTCCTCCTCCTGAGTAGCGGATTGACAGCCTCGGGATAATTTTTGGAAGAGTGAGTCACAAGATGCTTCTGAAATACCTGTTGCAGTAAATACTGTGAATATGTTTATGGTTAAAGCCTAATTGGGAAATCGCTGTTCCGGTGAGAAACGGTCCTGCTAGTATCGGTCATCCACGGCAGTCGATTGTGCTGCCCACGTCCCTGACCTGTCAATTGCCTGTTTTGTTTCACTGAAGCCCCAGGCCCTGTTCGTGGACCGGCTATCCAGCGCCTTGGGTTTGGACTGGAAAGCTCCCAGGAGGGAATGGCTCCTGCCCTGAGCACGCAGGGCCCCAGAGGCGTTAGGGCAGGTGGGCGCAGAGCAGAAGTCAGGCTGGGAAGCGGAGGGAAGGGGGCCTGACGGTGCTCCCCGACACCTCGCCGCTCCTCCTCCCGAGCTTGTCCTTCAGGGATCATGTGCGTCATCTCATCTGAACCCCAAACCCCGTTTTCTAAGATTCCCCCACCGTCTTATGACCTCTACCAGAGGCCAGAAGCCACACCCCCTCTCTAGTTGTCGTGACAGTTGTAGCTGTAAGATGATCTCAAGGTTAGGGTCTGATCCCGTGTTAGCACGAGGACTTTTCTCGGCTTTGGAAGTCAGAACTCTGCCCTCCTCTGGTAGAGAGGAGCACGTAACTTGTTTTGTTAATTTGCAGCAGTTAAGGGCCATAGAGACTAACCGTCTGTCACAGTTACTGCTTTCCTCCCTGGCACTGGTGGCAGAGGGGGTGTGTGTGTGTCCGTGGGCACAGACTCCCCCGCTGTTCATTGCAGCCCTTCGCTCACAGGTGGCGCTCACCTGTCCTCAGCCTGCTCCCAGGCTGGGGGACACTGGGCCCATTTTGGACTCAGCAGGGATGCACGTGGACTGCGAGTTACAGAAGCGGACCGGCCTCCGGGTCTGGGGAGACACTGGGCCTCAGAAGGCATCTTAGGCAAATGTGTGATATGACTTTCTAGCCAAAATACTGACGGAGCACATCTCCATTGGGTGGTGGGGAGACTGAGGCAAGTAGAGGGGACAGGAGGCTTCTTTCGTATGAGATGGAAATGGCAGGCTGTTTCTATACAGCCCAGTGGCCCTTTAAGCAGAAGCATGGATGACGTTGCCGTTAGACCCCCGTGACATTCTGGTGCTGAGTCAGAATAGAATCAAACAGGAAGACAGCGTCTGTTGGAACAGTATCAAGATCCCCTTGTTCTGATTTTAGATTTGGAAATATGAGCCTGTCAGCCGTGAATCCCACACTGCAGTGCCTCCCCACCTGCCGCGGGCGGGGCCCTGCCTTCACGGCCACACGCAGCCCCTCTCTGCCCTGTGTCTCTGGAAGGATCTGCACCGGCCAGTTGAGCCAGTTGGAGCTCCTGACCTCCCCTGTGAGATGCAGGCAGTGGCTCTGAGTGTAGCTTGCACTGCTGAGTCATGTAGGGGGAGGTGAGCCCTCCCAGCAGGAGGCTCGCATGCACCCCTCTTGGCTAGGGGGCGCTGGGGTCCCCGCCTGCTGGGTCCCAGAGCCTGTTCTGACTGGTTCCTAAATCCCCCTTCTGAAAGCCTGTTTTACTGAGAAAAGGGAATGCAACTAAGTGGGGCTTGCTAAATCCCTGATTTGCTACTTAGACGCTGAATTGATTGACAGGACCAAATATCAGGCGCTCTTTGGTGTGGACCCAGTGTCCGTTCCAGGGTTAGCAGCTTGTGGAGAACTTGGCGGTGTAGAAATCAAGAGGGTGTGCTGGACAGGCAACGCGCTGCTTCACAGGCTGGGGCTTCTCCGAGGGCGAAGAGCGCTGGGCCCCTGTGCGCACAGGGAGAGGGACTCGGGTCTGCGATGGGCTGGGCAGGCGGTCACCTGCAGTAGAGTACACGAGGTTCCCTGGGTCCAGGGCGCTTCCTGCCAGACCCCCGCCCGCACCTGCGGCTGTTGCTGCTGCTGCGCCGGGGCGGGAGTGCTTGGGGAGGTCCTGGCGTGGGCGGGGACACGGGTGGGGTGGGGGCCAGGTCGGGGCGGAGGTCTCTGCCGTGGCCATGTCCTGGGAGCCAAGGACGCCCAGGGGCGCGGTTTGGGCGCGTGGGCGCGCACGGTAAGGCCGATCACTCCCCTCGCTGGCCTAACGCCCGCTGCCCTCCCGTTGCAGGTGCACCTTCCGCTTCCCCAGCACGGCGATAAAGATCCAGTTCACGTCGCTGTACCACCAGGAGGAGGCCCCCGCGTCCCCGCTGCGGCCGCTCTACCCGCAGATCTCCCCGCTGAAGATCCACATCCCGGAGCCGGACCTCCGGAGCCTGGTCAGCCCCATCCCCTCCCCGACCGGCACCATCAGGTGAGCGGCCCCGCCGGCCCGCGCGCCGCTGCCCAACGAGCCCAGGGCGCTGGCCTCCAGAACGCGGCTGAGGAAGAGGAAAGTGATACAGAGGGTGTTCTGTGCTTGATACACTGTGGAGTCTGTTTCTGAAAATGGGCCGTGGGCGGAAAATTTGAAACTATTTTAAGCGCATCAGGGGACCTGACAACTTGAACCGAGTCTCTGGAGAATGATCTTACAAAGTGAATCACTACCTAATTAGTCACTTTTCCAGTTTGAAATTCTGTACATTAGGGCCTTTGAAAGCAGGCATAGGTACCATTTTTTTTACAGACAGTGAAACTATTGAAAAGGAGGATTTGTATACCAGGATTTGGTGGACTTGGTTTCTCTAAACTTGGTAGAAATCCTTTCCAAAGTTTTAGAAATTAATCTAGATGTCGAAGAAAGGCAGGTCCTCAAACGTTCTCATCCTTGGCGTGCTATATAAAGAGGACCCCTGGGGGGAGGCCCTGGGTGACACCCAGAGCCAGAGACACCGGGGAGCGGGAGGGGTGGGGCGCGCTGCCCCCGCAGGAACACAGCGGGTCCTGTGCCTTCCCCTTTTTGTTGTAAAAACATGTTGGAAGACATGGATTTGAGGATCAAGATTTAATAAACTTTAAAGCAGTTTACTGCTTCGTTAAGGACATTTTAACAGAGACAGGCCCTGGAGAGGGAGAGGCAGACCGTGTCTCAGGGTCGACATGGAGCTAGCTGCGAGCTCATGTCCCCCTGAAACAGTCTCAGGGGCCCTGGGGACCACACTCTGACCGCGCTCCCCCAGCAGAGCTTGCGCTCGGCACCCCACAGGTGTCACCGGTGACAGTCACTCTCTGGCTGACCAGCCCGGGCGGGGCCCTGGTTTTGCACCTTTAAAGGTTTACATTTGGAAGCTGAGGTCGGTTCATCTGGGCATGGTCGCTGGCCTCACATGTGCCCCGTGTTCTCCGACCCCGTGTCTGTGACCAGCTGGGAGTCATTTGCATCAAGCTGCCTGGAGTCAGTTCCCTCCCGAGCCGGTGAGCAGGCGTGCTTCTCTTTCGGAGAGAGCTCAGGGATGCCTTTGAAATGTCACAGCCCAGAACTCAGGTCTGGGACCCCAGTTCTGGTTCTGGCCGCATTTCCAGTTGATGGGAGACCCGGGAGCAGGTCTCTGCAGCCTCCTCGGACCTTGTCTTCTCTGGCGATGAAGCCCACCCTCTAATACTGCAGTGGCCCGGGATGACAGGGAGGAGCAGTGAGTGGCGAGGCCTGCTGCTCAGCAGCTGTACCTGCGCTGTTTTATTTAGTCCTTAGGGATTTACGAGAGAGATTCTGTCCTAAGCTCTTTCAGATTTCCAGCAATAGCTCTGTTCTCAAACCCGAAATGTACATCACCTCCCTGCCCTTTCTGACATCTACCCTGAGAACAGCCCGAAACATGAGGGCTCCACTTGAGTTCACAATGAAGCTACGCTGTGAAAATGCTCTTGCACTCACACATTTACAGTTTATGCACCGATGAAACAGTTGTGTCGCAGAACAAAGCAGGCACTTTGGCAAACAGTCTGGCAGTTCTCCAGAACATTAAAGGTTTACCTCGACTGCCCAGCAACGCACTGGGTCCTGAGGTCTCTGTGGAAACTCGTCCAGCAGGGTTCAGGGCAGCGTTATTCATAGTCACCTGCGAAATGGAAACAACTCAGCTGACCATCAGCCGCTGAGTGGAGGGAAACTGTATTACAGCCATGGCGTGGAGAATGCAAAGGAGCAAAGTGCTGGCACCTGGTGAGCCCTGAACACCTGGTGCAGAGGAAAGGGGCCAGTCCGAAGGAGACCCCGCGCTGGGTGGTTCGGTTGACAGGCAATGTCCAGCATAGGCACAGCCTCAGAGAAAGACAGTAGATAGCAGTTGCCAGGGACTCGGGAGGTTTAAAGGAGTGACGGCTCCCTGTCCTGGTGTCTTGTTTCTGGGGTGATGCCCATGTTGTGGAGCGAGATGGTGGTCACACCACTCCGGACACTAAAAGCCCCCGAGTTGTACGCTGGAAACAGGCGCGCCGTGCGGCGTGCGTAGCGCGGGGCGCTGGTACCGAAGCCCTGCTCTGACACCTTCGCCCCGCAGCGCCTCGGGGCAGGGGCGGGGACGCCGGCCAGGCACGTGCCCCACGCCGCCAGGAGCCCACGGGGCTGTCCGGCCCTCCGAGGCCCTTGCACGTCCGCCGAAACCAGCCCAGACTGGCACGGGACTGTGAACAGTCAGCTTGGGATCCAGCCACATCGCCGGCTTTTCCGAGCAGAAAGTGTTTAGGTCTGTGCCTGGAGAGCTTCATAGAATAAATATAATTCCCAGTAACATTTTGAATAAAAGCAGCGGTCAGCAAGCAGGTCGCGCTGGAGTAGCGCCCCCGCGAGCGTGGAGGCCTGTGTGCCTGGGGGAGGCGGCGGCTCTGGAGCGGGGCCAGGGTTAGGGTAGAAGGGGTTCCTGGGGCAGAACTGGGCCTGGCAGGGGCGGGGCTCGGAGGGGGACTGCGAGATGTGTATNCGGGGCTGCGGGGAGGGGCGGGGCTCGGAGGGGGGCTGGGGCTGGCCGCACGGGGTCTCCGGTGAGCGCACGGGGTGGAGCATCTTTGCGGGAAAGCGGTAGCTTTGAGACGGGCTCCCGCACTCTTGGTCTCTAATTAAGTGTCCCAGGGAAGGATTTCTGTTTACATCCGCTTGTCTCCGCGCCGCGGAGTCGACTGCGCGCTGGAAACCTCAGGGGCCCTTGAGGTTTTGCTGCCCGGATCTCCTTGCTCCCGCCCCGGCGTGTTTGCAAACAGCTGCCCCCTCTTTCCCAGCCCCTCCTGCGCCCCAGGCCCCCGCGGATCGCCGGTGAGGTAGGCGGGGGTCCCCGCAGGGCGCGCCCCCCCCTCCCGCCGTCCTCGTTCGCCGCGTTTGCGCCCTCAGCGGGGTCGATGGGCTAGCTGGGGCTGGGAGAGCTCGGTCTGGGCCGGCCCTCTCCGGAGCGGGTTTGGGGCGGGTCCTCTCCAGGACCAGGGGCGGCTGGACCCGTCGGGGCTGCCCCGCCGCGCCGCCCCCTTCCCTGCTGGCCGGGCGGGGGTGGGTGTGGGTGTGTGCGGTTTTTTTCCTGCCCTGAAGTACCCCACCCAGAAAATGAATGAACTCTCTCTGAAACAAGTTCTGCTATCGTAAGCAGCGTTTTGTTGACTTTTTTTTTTTCTTTCCCCGTTTTGCACTGAACTGGTGTCTTTGAGAAAGAACCGACTGGTTAATCATTTTCTGCGTGTTACAAAAAGAGGCTAATCCTTAGAGCTGCAGTTTAAAGAAAACTGCTGGAATTCAACCCGAGAAAGGGGGCAGCACAGACAGAGCAGCCGTCCCCTGGAGGAGAAAATGGCAGCCCACTCTGGTATGCTCGCCTGGGGAATCCCGAGGGCAGAGGAGCCTGGTGGGCTGCAGTCCAAGGGGTCCCTGAGGGTCGGACGCGACTGAACGTCTAAACAAAGACTTTAGAAGCTATTTCTTGCGAAAGGCCTCTCTTGATTTTTCTAATAGAGAGATCACAAAACCAAAGTAACCTGCTTTGTGGAATTCGTCCAAGGTTAGTGGAACCCTGTATCAAACGAACATTAAGCCACTGGCCTCCGTTCCTAAACCACTTGTCACCCTGACTTAGCAGTCCATTCCGGCCTCACTGTAGCAGGAGTCAGTCCTCACTCTGCAACATTGTGTGTCTTCCGAGTTCAGATGGGGCGTGAGGACGGCTGTTGTGTTTCTGGCAGACTTTGGATCCTACCTGAGAGTGATTTACTCTGCTTTTCCTCTGTTCTCCCGATGACCCGGAGAGGAGGCTGCTGCACCTGTGGCCCTCACCGCACCCCCCACACACAATCCCTCGCCCACATGGTCCCTTTCCTCGTCTGGAAACTGGGGATATAAAAGTTGGTTCATCAACACAGAAAGATGCGGCCTTCCATGTTCTTTATGGTGCTCTTCCTGCCTCTCTGGGAGTCGGTGCCAGGGGGCCTTTTGGCCCTCAGTTGAAAGGAGGTGGGCTAGGCTTGTGCTGTAGTCTGGTCTCCAGGGGGACCCTGGGGCCCTGAAGATCCTGCCTCGTGTGTTCCTGGGTGTGCCTTTGGGGCAACACCCGCCTGGCATCCTGCTGCCGAGGGCCCTTCCTTTCCAGATGACAGCTGTGGTTCAGGAAGCAGGCAGATGGAGGGGGAGGAGCAGAGGGAGGCCTGGGGCCCACTCACCTCCCAGATCTGCCCCCTGCCTGCTTGGAGAGACGCTGGGAGGTCTGAGCTCAGGCCAGCTCTCCAATCTTCTGAGACGACATGCATTTCAGACACCAGCTCCCCCTTCTGCAGTCACTTCCCAAGGTTTCACAGCAGAGTTTCTCTTCAGGGGCACAGACCTGGTTAAGAGAGTGCTGAGTAACTGGCTTCCGTGAATTCTCTTTGCCTGTTCTTCGTTTTCCCCCCGGATTACAGAAATACTATGTGCGCACTACACAAAATAGAGATGTTTCAGAAAGTGAAATCCCCTCAGTGACACTCCTGGAGAGAAGTCTACAGGGGCCTCTACATGTGAACGAGTAGAGAGCTCGTCCGATGGGTGTCAGTACTTGTGACCCCGCCCCAGAAGGGCGCTGTGGAGCCCAGAGGGCCCTGCAGCCTGTTTTTCCTCCTGTCCCTCTGTCTCGTCCCCTTTCCTTGTCACTGCATCACTCGTGGCTGCACGGTAGGCTGTTTTGACAGGGCCTTGGTTTACCAGTTCCCCCACGAGAGCCACGCAGCATTGCTGGTTTCTTAGTCTTGTGGACAGCTCAGCAGCCGGTCGGTTTTGAAGTCGCCTCTCTGAGTGAGTGAGTGAATGAAAGTCACTTAGTCGTGTTCAGTTCTTTGCAACCCCATGGACTGTACAGTCCATCGACTTCTCCACGCCAGAATACTGAAGAGGGTAGCCTTTCCCTTCTCCAAGGGATCTTCCCAACCCAGGGAGTGAACCCAGGTCTCCTGCATTGCAGGCAGATTCTTTACCAGCTGAGCCATCAGGGAAGCCTGTCGTCGCTCTGAAACTATAAATGGCTCATGCTGAGGCTATCAAACCCTGAGTTTTGATTATTTTGTTTACAATACTCTCATTACGGTCGTGAGCCACAGCATTTTAAGAACAGCGATTAAAAAAGAACTGGCTCTGACGTTCCTGCCCGGCCTGCGAGGAGGACGGGGCACCCAGTACACCCTTCGCCCCGCAGGACCCGGCTGAGTGCTCCCCTGCCATCCGGCTCTTTGCAGATGAGGAAACCGAGGCTCCTCAGAGGTCATTCTTTCCAGCAAAACCATTGTGTCTGGGCTGCAGGCGCCCACAGGGAGAGGCATACTAATTGTGTTCATGCTTTTTATTCTTATCGAAATAATACGTGCACCTGAGAAAGAAACCCAACCACTAATGCAGAAGAAGCTGAAGCTGACGGTTCTGTGAAGACCTACAAGATCTTCTAGAACTAACACCAAAAAAAAAAAAGAGAGAGACCTACAAGACCTTCTAGAAATAACCCCTTTCATCATAGGAAACTGGAATGCCAAAGTAGGAAGTCAAAAGATGCCTGGAGTAACAGGCAAATCTGGCCTTGGAGTACAAAATGAAGCAGGTCAAAGGCTAACAGAGTTGTGCCAAGAGAACCCACTGGTCGTAGCAAACACTCTCTTCCAACAACACAAGAGAAGACTCTACACATGGACAGCACCAGATGGTCAGTACTGAAATCAGATTGATTATATTCTTTGCATCGAGAGATGGAGAAGCTCTATACAGTCAGCAAAAACAAGACCAGGAGCTGACTGTGGCTCAGATCATGAACTCCTTATTACCAAATTCAGACTCAAATTGAAGAAAGTAGGGAAAACCGCTAGACCATTCAGGTATGACCTAAATCAAATCCCTTATGATTATACAGTGGAAGTGAGAAATAGATTTAAGGGCCTAGATCTGATAGATAGAGTGCCTGATGAACTATGGAATGAGGTTCGTGACATTGTACAGGAGACAGGGATCAAGACCATCCCCGTGGAAAAGAAATGCAAAAAAGCAAAATGGCTGTCTGGAGAGGCCTTACAAATAGCTGTGAAAAGAAGAGAGGCGAAAAGCAAAGGAGAAAAGGAAAGATATAAGCATCTGAATGCAGAGTTCCAAAGAATAGCAAGAAGAGATAAGAAAGCCTTC